>CM037855.1:160881639-160939719 GCA_021234595.1 Delia radicum | reverse complement strand
TTAGTAGATGCTCTCTTTTGCAAATTTATGTGTACGCGAACGCATTTCAGTAAAATCCAGTACAAATTTGTGCAAATTTTGGTGTAAACGAATGGACCTATTATTAAGTTAATGAGCGATGTGTTTTAGTACTTAATATTATAAAAAGTATCTGTCGTGTTATAGTTCATTCTGTCGTCACTACACTCAAAAAATAAGTTAGTACAAAAGTTAGTAAAACGTCTTGTAAATCAGGTATACTATTTTTTAGCAAATTTTTTTGCTAAAATCGTGTTTTCAGCTAAAATTTTTGTTATACTTATTCAGCACTTAACTGTTTTATACTAATGCTTTACTAATATACTAATGTTTTACTAATTAATTTTGCTAAACAAAATTTTGCTGATAAGCACATTAATAGTGTGGACGACAACCAGATTGAAAGATATACGCAGAATGAAGCAGATGTCGCGGCATGTCAAGATGTAGTAGAGAAGAGGAAAATGGTACTAAAAAGTACAACTCTAATAAGACATATAAAAAAATCAACCATGGAAGGCTTTTGTATCTGTTTTTCATACAAGGCTTTTTTATTTCTAAGCTACTAAGTGTTAGCAAAACTTTTGCTGAATCTACTAATTTTGTTGCTAAAAATCAGCTCGCTGATTTTCAGCAAAAGATTTTGCTGACATTAGCAATTTTTTTGCTAGCACCCTCCTGACTAAAATTTTGCTGACTCAGCAAAATTTTTTGCTGACTTTACAAACTTTTTTTTGAGTGTAGGTGTAGCTAAATGTTTAATGTATTTTGTAATAAGAAAATGTTAGTTTTTTATGTTTTACCAGAATAATTGCCAAAAATTTATTTCTAAAGCTAAGTATTAGATTTTGTTTGCTTATAAGATTTCAAAATATTTACCATAACAAAAAAATATTGATTTTGAAAAAAACTTTACAGTGCACTGATAAAATTTTACTTCATATTATTAATGAATCGTTTTTATTGAAATGCATAATCTTTTTAAACTTAAATATTTTATTTTGTCTTTAATTGAATTAATAGACAACTATTTTTTACAAGCTGGTGAAAACACAAAGTTTACAATTTATATTTATACACATTGTTAGCGTCCTTTTGCTTTAGGTATGAAAAACAGATATAAAAATCTTTCTTTTTGTTTTTTTTTTATATAAGAGTTGTAGTTTTTAGTATAATTTCCCTCGTCTCTGCTTTATCTTGACATGCAGCCACATCTAATTCATGCAGCGTATATCTTTCAATACACTTGTCTACCACACTATTAATGTGCTTATCAGCACAAACTTTTTAGCAAAATAAATTAGTAAAACATTAGTAAAATATTAATAAAACATTAGTTCAAAACAGTTAAGTGCTGAATAAGTATAACTAAAATTTTAGCTGAAAACACAATTTTAGCAAAAAATTTTTGCTGTAAAATAGTATACTTGATAAAAAAGACGTTTTACTAACTTTTCTACTAACTTATATTTTTGAGTGTACTTAATTTTTTAATCCCTCTACAACACAATAAAATACTAATTTAAAATCGGTTCATGCGTTAAGGCTGCACAGTGGGACCCGATTTTCAATAGTTTGTTTTGAGAAAAGGGCTTTTAAAGTAAAATATAAAGCACACAATTTTCACAGTGCATAGAAAAAGTTTTATTTTTGTTAATATTTTTGGCATAATATTAGTTTTATTTAAAATATATAACATTTGTGCAAATTATTAATATCCAATAATCATGGCCAATAAAATCGAATAACAATAATCTATTTTATAATAAAATTATAGGAAAAACAAAAAAAAAAAAAAAAACAGAGACTAAACAAAAACCAAAAAGACTAAACCTTATAATTTAGACAAAATTAAATCACAAGCAAACCGTTTACAAAAAAAAAAAAAAAAAAAAAAAAAAAAAAAAAAAAAAAAAAATGCACCTTGAGGTGTTAATAATGTTGTCCACTATTATTATAATAATGATGTTGCCATGGTTGTGTTTTTTGTTGCCAATAACATATTAAATATGCCTCTTCAACAGCCACATAATAGCGGCAGATGTTAAAGATTTCCTGAAAACCAAAAGATATTTAACAAAAAATTATAACCATACAACACTGAAAATATTTATAACCAGAAATGCAAAAATGTAAATTTAGATGCAGACTTACATAGAACATCTCAACTGCTGCAATAATGCCAATGTCTGACATAAATATTAAGGAATATTTCATTGTAGTATTCTGGTGAAAAAACAGAAAAGGTTAAAGTTGTCGGTTTTAGCAATGAAATATAAATTTTCTCAAATTTCCAGAAGAAAAAGTGGGAGTAACCCAGAAAACTCCTTAGGCTACTAGGAAAGAGAAAATAATAAATGTGGTTGTTTTAAGAACAATAGGGGGAACATAATTTTTAATACTTGCAGTATGTTTTAAAAATACAACCCTAACAACTTCAGTTTCGTACGGGTAACAAGTATTCATGTGTTTAGTATTGAATTTATTATAACTTTCAGCAAACACTGGTTAAATCTTACAAATCCAGGCTTTTCGAAGAGCTTATATTAAGGACTCTATAAAACAGGCGTTCGCGCATAGGCAGTCATAAAAAATGTATCGGCTTAGGCATTGAGCTATATATTTGACCACTTAAGTTTCGTACTTGCAAAGAAATTTAAATATTTTAATACAAAACCTAATGATTTTTTATAATTGAATAATAAAATAATATTTAACGTTCAGTTAATATTTAAAATCTGGTGTAATGGTTAGCGGGTTGGACTGCTATACAGATGATCCAGGGTTCGATTCCCGGTGACGACAACATCAATTTAGAAAAAGTATATGTTTGAGTTTTCTATCACTTATACAGAGCGCTCATAAATTATAGCACATTTTGCCAATCTGTAAATCAATGTTTTATAAAATTTCAACAGTGGGTGCTATAATCATTATTTCTCTGTGGAACTTGTATCAATATATCCTCTTTCTAAAAATTAAATAATATTACTTAAAACTCCCATTAACTAGAAATACCGTTATTAAAATCATTTACGTTGCAATTGTTCAAATTGTATAGCACAAAACAAAAAAGTCTTTGTTTAACAAAATAAACAATTAATACCTTTATTTATTTTACAAAAATAACAAAAATAATAAAAATATCTCAATAATTTGTAATACCACCTCTCGCTTTAATGCAACCAAATATTCTATTTTTCATAGAACTTATTAATCTTTTCAGAAGAGCTTGATCCAGTCCTTTCCATCCTCTGAAAATTGAATTTTTTAGCTCATTCGCATTTGTATATTAACGATTGTCAGCATAAACTCTGCTGGCGAGAATTCCCCATATGTTTTCGATAGGGTTCATATCTGGAGAGCAAGCAGGCCATTCCAAAACATCGACCTCATTCGAGCTTAACCATTCATTTGTGAATTTGCTGGCATGGCATGGCAGGCTGCATTGTTTTTGCTGGAAATATATTTTTATCTGTATTGGCATTTAAAAATGGCAACAAACTGCATTTTAGTAATTCGCAGTATTTTTCGCTGTTCATTTTAGTTGGGACGATTTGCAACTACAAACAACATTCTTCAGTAAATGCACCCCAAATCATAAGAGATAATTTTTTCAGATGAAAAAAAAATATTTAATTTGGATGGCCCTGACGGGAATTGTTGTTGTTGGTGTAACCTACGAAAAGAACCCCAATGTTTCTCTCGTAGAAACTTTGGTGGCGCTTCAGTTATGATTTGGGCTGCATTTACTGTAGAATGTTGTTTGGAGTTGCAAAGCGTCCCAACAAAAAGGAACAGCGAGAAATACTGCGAACTGTTGAAATTTTATAAAACATTGATTACAGATTGGCAAATGCGCTATAATTTATGAACGCACTGTATGTATCGCAGAGCCCACCTTCGGTGTTCTCATAGCACTTAACCCCATCGAAGTAAAATAATGAATCAGGCCTATGGAACAAAAAGCTTCAATAAATTCGCCAACTCTAAATCAAGTGGCGAGCAACAACTGTTCTAAGACTTATCATCTCGCGCAATTACAGTGTTGCCATGTTTGAAGCCCTTTCCAAAGAAAGCAACACATTAACTAATAGGTAGAATTTCCTGAGTGGTCAATAAGTGTAATGGTGGAGAACGTATTGGTTCCAAATTTATGATGGAAAATGTCACACTATGCACAAAAAAAAAATAATTTGATTTTTTTTAGTTACACTGTGTGACTTGAGAAATAAGAGAAGAGTAGCGACTATGGAGCCTATATATTTCGGGCGTTTTATTTTAATGGCGTAATCCGTTTCTTCACTTATGGGCAAAATAAACTTAATTTTGCGGAAGTTATAACAAATTGAAAATTAAACACATGTATATTTATTACTTGTACGAAACTCAAATTGTTAGGGTAGTAGTAGTTTAATATATAGTAACATTGTTTGTAGTATTAACCATTTATTTGCTTTCAGCTTTTTTTTTTATAATAATAAAAATAGTTTAGAAAAAGAAAACACTTTACAATTCACTATGTAAGATTTTGATGAAAGATAGTACTTTCCTACAAAACACTTATAATTCGAATTTGTGTTTGTTTCTATGAATGATGAAATTTTGTGTTAGTTTCAGCAAAATCTTCAAAACTATTTATTGCTCTGAAAATTCAAAATATTTTTAAAATTAAATTCAGTTAAACTTTTTGCTGTTTCAAAAATAACATTTAAATAATTGTTTAAAATGTATTTTCAAAAGTTTGGGACCATGCACTCGTTTGTCAATATTATACTGATAGCGTATGAGTGATATTAATAAATTATTGACCATACGCAATTATTTTGAATATTAAAGACTAATCTAAATGATATAGCTCCATATTTAAGGAGAAGGGATTTAATAAAATGGGGAACTAGTGGGTTTGCAACACATTTTGTTTTTTGCATATAAAAACAGCTGATATAAAACATGAACAGCCTAAGCGTAATAAAGTGGTTTCAAACACAAAAAACAGATAGTAATTATGAATATTCTAAACTACTTGTCCAATCGGGAAAAAATTTCTTCAAGAAATTTCTTTTATAGTCACTCTGTTTTAACACAGAAAGCGCTACAGAGTGTCAAAGTTGCCCATATCGGGTATAGGGGCTGTATTGCCGTATCAATAAGTCCGTGACTTTTCGAACTTCCCTTGTAGTTATATGAAATGCAAAACCGCTCCCATCAAGTACCACCTGTTAATACTGTCAAATTTTGAGCAAGTTCCGTCATTTATTTTGCGTTTAGCAGCTGTTAAAAACATACAACCTCGTGGATTTTTTTTAAAAAATGGAAAAAAAGTGAATTTCGATTGCCCATTAAACATTATTTTTTGAGAAAAAAAAAACCGCCAATCAAACCAAGGCAAAGATTGATAAATACTATGAGGACTCTGCACCATCGATTTCAATGGTAAAAAAGTGGTTTACTGACTTCCGTTTGTCGCACAAGTACAAATGACCCTGAACGTTCTGGACGGCCAAGTAAGGTCAATACACCCGCAAATTGCGAAAACATCCACGAAATGGTGTTGGACGATCGAAAAGTAAAAGTGCGTGAAGTTGTTGATGCCATATGCATTTCATATGGCAGTGTGGTTTCGATTATAAATGATCAGTTGGGTTTAAGAAAGCTGTCTGCAAGATGGGTGCCGCGTTTGCTCTCAAGTTGACCATAAACGTAATCGTGGCGAGTAAGGTGATGGCAACAGTTTTTTGGGATGCACGCGGGATAATCCCATCCATTCCCTTCAAAAGGGAAAAAACAATAAGCGGCGAATATTATGCCAACATATTGGACCGATTTAACGAGGATTTAAAAAAAACACAACTACCCCTTATGGCCAAGAAATGCCTATTTTATGGACCTCGAAAAATCCTATTTTCTGGAAGGGATACCGCAATTGGAGAAACGTTGCACTAAGTGTATTTAGCTAAAATGAGATTATGCTGAAATATATTTTTTTTTTTTTTGCAAAAAAATTGTGCCCTCGTAATTTATAACGAGCTTTCAACCTCCATATATTTACATAAATAAAGCAAATCAAACATATTATCTAGGTTGATACTAGTATTTTGATCTGGCTAAAAGATCTCATCAGAACCCGAAGTTTTAGAAAAGCTAAAGCCAGAAAATATTTTAATATTAATTGCTTTTAGACATATACACTATATTAGAGAAACAGTATGTGGAGAAAAATAACAATTTTGCTTTGTTTTATAATGATTCCCAAAATATTTCGTGCCTAGTACTGAGATTCCTTGAGCTGGGCCGTTTTCCAAAATGGTGCTTTTTTTAGTTTTTCAAAGAATTTGTACTTTAAATAAATATAACGTAGACAAAGCTTGTTTTGCTATTTTTACAGGTTTATTTCTATGAGTGTGAGGAAATTCTAAAAACAACAAAATAATCCGAATTTTATAAATTTTCAATGATAAATAAACATATATTTTTAATTGTTTAATATTTTTGATACAAATTTTAAAAAGCATAAAAAATTAAAGTGAAATTCAATTGGGCTTACTTCAATATAATTTGAACAATTTAAATAAGTTGTATTAAATTTTGAAATTTCTGTTGCTAAAACTATTGAGGATCCTTCATGGGTCTTATTGGCATCATTAATTTAGTCAGATAAGCTGACTCCAGCATTTTAAGTGAGCAGAGCTGGATATTCGTGATTTTTAGTTCTTTGGGAAGGTTGACATTGACGTCTATGGCCACTATTTTAAGGAAACAAGTTCCGTATAAGTTTTACCATATATGCGTTATCGGTATGTGTTACTAAAGTCAAGTTATTCGATATTCCGCTTAGTTTTTGAGATACAAGCCATTTTATAAAATGACATTTTTTAATGGCCGGTATCTTCATAATTAAACGAGATAGGGCAAAACGGGCAACAATTTTTACTCCACTAGAGTATTAATACACACTACTAATACAAATAGGATTGGGCCGGAAGAGATCCCGAGTATTTCATTTTCTACAAAGCGGCCACAGGGTGACTTATTTTTTTATATTAATATAAATTTAGATACTACGATAAAACAAAGTTCGTTCCCAGTTCAATACAATCTCGTTACCTGTAATTAATGTTCACATTCAACTCGTTCCCCATTCCATGTCGTTCTTCATGTTTAGTTCCACTTAGTCTCCGTCATATTAAACATCAACTCCACTTATTAATTGTTTTATTCCATATCGCGAATTAAAAAAGAATTATTTAAAAAATATGTATCTTTACTTTCCAACCCTGTTTAAAACCTACGATTTTTTTTTTTAAACAAATGGTTTTTTTAATAATTTTAATTTGTTTTTTATGTATTAGTGTGATTTTTTTTCTAACATGAAATTTGAAGAAATTTGCTTAACGGCGACTCAATCTCTAACCTACACTTGGTATCCAACTATTGTATGTGAATAAAGCGCATCAAACAACGTGATAATTACTTGTGAAAAAGAGATAGGATTCAGAAGAAGAAGCATTCAAGTTGAGAAATGAATTGTGCATTGGTATTAGTTAATTCTGTCTCTTCTGATCAAAACAATACTGTGTGTACGTAGTGTGACAAAACTCCACTTAGCCGCAGTCATCGCTGTGTCGACCGTGGCTCAACTCGTTAAGAGGTGAGATTGCGACGCATAGCTTGATGCTAAGGCAGTGAGTTCAAATACCAGTACGACACCAAAAACTAAAAAGTTTTTCATATAGAGCAAATTAACAATATAAAATACTTCGCTCAATTGACACATAAATTAACCACTCACGTGTCCCAGGAGGGGGACGAAACTGCGGCAGTCTGGTGTATCCCTTGTGTCCGTAAAATTTTTCAATAAAAATGTTTCTTCTTATTCTTCCTGTAAAGAGACTAACTAAAGGAAAATATTTCATTATCATTAAATGGTAATGAAATTTTTTTAATTTTCATTATTATCAACTAATGGTAATGAAATTTCAATGGTAATGAAAAATTCCCATGTATGCTGGATATTAACAAATTTGTGTCATATTTGGTAAAGAAGTAAAACAAAGCAAATTCGACAGTACACTTGACTTATTACTATTACTTGCATACTAATATTGACCGTTTACGACCAATTGCACGTATGGCATATTAAGGTGGATCGTTTCAGAAAGAAAAGAAAAATAGTGGCCCCCTGAAAATAAACTTTAGAATTTTTTAAGAATATTTCTGAAATATTTCCTGTTTTCCGATAAACCGTTAGTGAGCTGGGACCATTTTTAAACAAGATCTACTTGTTAGTTTTTTATAAGATATTTTTTTTTTTTCGTTTGTTGAAACTGTACACCTAAGACATATCAAATGAAATATGTTTTAAAGACTTTTTCAAAATGGTCCAGTTCAAAGTCGCAAAAAAGTCAATATTGTGCGAGTTCTCATTAATAATGTCAAAGCTAATTTTTTGGGGGGCCACTAAAAAATTATTGTGTTTCGACCCACTGTAATGTATATGTCATGGATTTTTTGATAGAAGAGGATGAAAAAACATATGTTTGACAACTTTTTCAATATAAATGCAGCCTACTTAATCCGGCCATCAATCTACACTAGGATATTTCAAAGAATATTCTTTTCTTTCCATCTTGTAACAACCCAGCAAAAATTTCTAAAAGGTAAGCGGGTTTGTAATCAAGCATTTTGGACAGAGCATTCCTTACTAGATTACCTACTCGATTCTTTTGACAGGGCGTGAGACTAAAATAAGTGATTCTTTTGAATTGATTATTTTTTTTACTGAAGAACCATTTACTTTATATTTTAAGAAACTACATACATTTTTTAATAAAGAAATAGTTCCATTGTAAAACTACGAAGTACTTACACAAAAAAAAAATAAATAGTTCCCTAGAAAAAATAAGAAGTACTTACTTAAAAAAAAAAGAAATAGTTCCATAAGTAAATTCAACTTTTACTCACACGTGATTCTCCTAAGTCACTCAAATATAACGATCAAAACTCATAAGGAAATAAAATCCTAAAAAGTGAAACATCGAAGTGTTATTATAACATGGGTTTGTCATAATTTTGGAGCTATAAACCACGAAAATATAAATTTTTCAAAAAAAAGAACGATTCAAAATTGAAAAACAAAAATATCACTCACGCACAATCGCCCTCGAAAATTTTTTTTTACACTCACTCACGGTAACGGCAGTAATTTCAACTTCCACTCACAATTTTCTGCTTACGTGCGCTTCGCTAATTTATACCTAACCGCAGTTTAACAAAATTTAGGCAACATGCAATTTCTGTTTTTAGTATTATTTTCCTGCAAATAATAATTTGTTTGAAAAAATATATAATATAAATTCTTTAAAATTGTATAACTCTTTTTTCAAAATGAGGAACTACTTTCAAAGACGTCCTTTTATTCAGAAAAAGTATATGATTAATTTTGATTACAAAAAGTTAAACATATAAGTTAATAACATTGTTATTTTCTTTTAAGTAAATAATTACTTTGTTATTGATTTCATGCTTTCTAGTTTAAATTAAAAGAATTGATTACAATACTACTTGCTTTTTTGACTCTATCGTTGGAATGAGTTTGGTATTGCAGTTACTAAATTTGGCAATGAGATATGTAAGCAAGTGTGGGCATCACCTTCTTTTGGAATGTGTAATTTTTTCCTGGGAAATTGTGTTATCAATTTAAGCTCATTAGTGTGTGTGAGTCAAAATTGGCATACTTTCCATTTTGTAACACCGTGTGATCAATTTAAGCTCATTAGTGTGCGAGTGTCAAAATTGGCACACAAGCCAATCTCAAGTTCAAAACATTTAAATTAATTGCCATTTTAAATAAAATACTGATGGCGTATGAGTGATATCAACTCATTATGAACCAATTGTTCCATTTGTAAACGGCTGTAATTTTTATTGGATAAAGATAAGTATGAAGTGTATAAATCGTAAAATAAACTATTGTCTTGACTTTAATCTTAAATAAAAAATTTTTAGAAAATTTTTATCCAGAGTTGCCAAAATTTTTTTGGAAATTAATTTTTTGACATCTTTTGATGGAACCTTTTTCAAAATTTATTTTAAAGTATAAAAAAGACTGAAAATAATTGCTTGTTTTTATTGAGATCTTACTACAGTTATAACAATTATAATGCCAGGCTTGCCATATGAAAAATTCAAAAATGGTTAAAAAAAAAAAATTTTTTAACAAAAAACTGCGTTAAAACATGCAAACCTTTAATGCAAATTTGTGATAAATGTGACCCTTAAGTAAAGAAGCTGGGTACGATATTGAAATCAGCGTGAGCGAAATATTTGGGATCACTGCTTGGTACTCTTTTTTTTTTTTGCAATTTTAGGGGTCACATGTAGCGCTGTGTCATTAAATAAAATTAAAGTTCTGATGAAAAAAACAATATAATGAATTAAAATTAAATTATTTACAGATTATCTGGTAAGACTGCTAGCAAATTTTTTCACCATTGAAAAGAAGATAATTTAAATAATGTTTTCCATTTGTTAAGTACTTCAACTAATATAATATTCCCCCGCTCACATCTGGTAATAATGTTTATTGTTAGTATGAAGACGAATAAGTATTCACTATCATTTTGTAATAAAAATGCAAATCGATTGTTATAATAATAGTTTTGGCTACAAAAACTGCAATAAAATTAAATTGTCAAATAAATTCAACTTAACGTTTATATGCACTACACTCTTTACCATATGCAGTACTTTGTACATAAACATTAGAATGTCCCTTAAAAAACGATTTGTAAATTTTCGTTCATTACTCCAGTTGTAATTCAAATGGTTACAAATGAAAAAAAAAAAAGTTTTTTTTTCCGGAAAACGTTAACCTGTGCCGAATTTTTTAAAACAAGTGTATTTTTATTTAAAATTTAGTGTGTTAAAGCTGTCTGATGAAGTCAGAATTCAATATCTAAAAAAATTTCAGTATATTAAATTAATAAATGAAAATAAAAAATTGTATTTTTTAAAATTTCTAATTTTGTTACAACAAGGGAACTACCCCAAAGGGTACACGCCCAGCAAAAAATTTCCAAAAAGGTAAGCGGGTTTGTAATCAAGCATTTTGGGCAGAACGCATTCCTTACTAGATTACCTACTCGATTCTTTTAACAGGGCGTGAGACTAAAATAATTGATTCTTTAGAATTGATTATTTTTGTTACCGAAGAACCATTTACTTTATATTTTTAAGAACTACATACATTTTTTAATAAAGAAATAGTTCCATTGTAGAACTACGAAGTACTTACACAAAAAAAACTAAAATAAAAAGTTCACTAGAAAAAATAAGAAGTACTTACATTTAAAAAAAAGAAGTAGTTCCATAAGTAAATTCAACCTTTACTTACACGTTATTCTCCTAAGTCACTCAAATATAACGATCAAAACTCATACGGAAATAAAATCCCAAAAAGTGAAACATCGAATTTTTATGATAACATGGGTTTGTCATAATTTTGGAGCTATAAACCACGAAAATATAAATTTTTCCAAAAAAAAGAACAATTCAAAATTGAAAAACAAAAATATGACTCACGCAAAATCACCCTCGAAAATTTTTTTACACTCACTCACGATAACGTCAGTAATTTGAACTTCCACTCACAATTTTCTGCTCACGTGCGCTTCCCTAATTTATAAACCACAGTTTAGCAAAATTGAGGCAACATGCAATTTCTTATTTTAGTATTATTTTAATGCAAATAAAAATTTGTTTTGAAAAAATATATAAGATAAAATCTTTAAAGTTGTATAACTTCTTTTTTCAAAATGAGGAACTACTCCCAATGACGTCCTTTTATTCAGAAAAAGTATATGATTACTCTTGATTACAAAAAGTTAAACATATAAGTTAATAACATTGTTATTTTCTTTTAAGTAAATAATTACATTGTCATTGAGTTCATGCTTTCTGGTTTCAATTTAAAGAATTGATTACAATACTACTTGCTTTTTTGACTCTATCGTTGGAATGAGTTTGGTATTGCAGTTACTAAATTTGGCAATGAGATATGTAAGCAAGTGTGGGCATCACCTTCTTTTTGGAATGTGTAATTTTTTCCTGGGCGCTGATTTGAATGAATATTGTATATGTTATAAAGGTCATAAATCTAAGGTTGGCATGCTCTTATTGTGTGGCATCTCGAAGATTTAAGTGTTAAAAAGTAGGGTTAAATATAACCCCATTGTAAGATTTTTGATAGTTATGGCATTGCTTCCAAATAAACCAAAGATAAATGTGGTGCATCCTAGTTGTTGTTCTAAAAATTTTTGTAATATTTTGGTACTTTATATGGGGATGTATACCGGTACGACGTCCAAATTTGCATATATTAATCCTTATTAAATTTAAATCGACATGTGTTTTTTTCGATATGCATATCAAACTTTACATTTTTAAAATTCATTAAATTTATATATCGGAACACTTGATCACCCTAATATCTCAAGAACTAGATAACTTTTGTATAGCTTTGTGTATATTTTTTAAGCTTTAATAGTACCCTTATTATTTTGTAATAAATATATATGTATATATATTTACAGGGACAATAAGGAAGATATAAGCACGATGTTCTAAGTTTTCAGGTTCATGCTTTATTCTGACCTTACTTATGAACGGTTTCTGAAGGAAGTGTTGCGAATTCCAAAACGTCTATTATTTTATTTTTAACAGTATTTGGTTAGATAAAAAAAAAAGTGAAACTTGTTTTATTCCTAAACGTAATTTTTTATAAGCATAGAAATCGAAAAAAGTCATTTGCTAGACACTTGATTCCCTTTTTAATGATCCTAGGTATCAAGTGTATAATAAAGGGCGTCCCAAGAAGAACGCAATTTTTAAATCTGGCAACATTCGAAGTGTCATTGTTTGACATTTGAACAATTGTTATTGTTTGCTAGTAGAAGGTACGAGGTTAGTAAAAATGGAGCCAGCTGACCATGGACAGCGAAGGGAGTTCGTTAATTGGGTATTGGAGAGACAATATGAAAATGCTGATTTTGCCGATAAAATCATCTTCAGTGACGAGGCCCATTTTCATCTTGATGGCTTCGTCAATAGGCAGAATTGTCGCATTTGGGGTGAGGAAAATCCTCGAGTGATTCACGAGAAGCAAATGCATCCTCAACGTGTCACTGTGTGGTGTGGTTTTTGGGCTGGAGGAATCATTGGACCTTTTTTTTATGAAAATGAGGCAGGTCAAGCGCAAACAGTCAATGGTGTTCGGTATCGTGAAATTATAACCAGTTTTTTCTTGCCTAGAATTGAAGAAATGAATGTGGAGGGCATGTGGTTCCAACAAGACGGCGCCACATGTCATACAGCCAGAGAAACAATTCAATTGCTGCATCAGTCATTTCCCGGCCGTGTTATTTCGCGTTTTGGAGATCAGAATTGGCCGCCTAGATCGTGCGATTTAACACCACTAGATTTTTTTCTTTGGGGTTTTTTAAAGTCGATGGTTTATGCGAATAAGCCGACGACGACTCAAGCCTTAAAAGAGGAAAACGGTCATTGAAAATTTCATTAAAAGATCGCGTGCATGCCAGCAAAGCCGCGGCGGCCATCTGCACGATATATTGTTCCATACATAACCTCATTCTGTCTACTTTACGATATAATAAAGTTTCACGATTTTTTTTTAAATATCTGTATTTTATTTAAAATTTAAAAATTGCGCTCTTCTTGGGACACCCTTTATGTATTTTTCATTTTGATGTCGGCCTTATCTGTTCATATCAGGTTCACTACAAGATGTAAATATTTTAAATTTTTACTAAAAAATAATTTAAAAAAGAGAGAGTGGATATATTTTTCAATAATCTAAAAGAGGTACATTTGGAAAATAATTTTGCACCTAACCAAATATAGAATGTTGATGAGTCTGGTATAAGTACCGTAGACAAACCACATAAAGTCATAGCTGCAAGAGGTGAAAAACAAGTGAGTTACAAGTGAGCTACCACAACTTAATGATACTCTATAAATGCCATAGTCAATATCATACCACCATTTTTTATTTTCCCCCAAAAAAATGGCAAAATCGTATGATATTTGGAGCCCCGCCGCACATAGGTTGAAGAGTGTCCGAAATTCATTTTTTTCATGTTCGCCGATTTGGATAATTTTTTGGTATTTTGTTGTCAGATATCTGAATATTATGATTCCGTAATATTAGGCTGATATATTTATTATTTTTTTGGAAAGACACCCTCGAAGTTCATATATGTTCGCTTGTTTAAAATGGCATGCAAATTTACTGTGTATTCAATCTTTTGGTACAATCACAGTAAACTTATCATTTCACTTTGTTGTATATTTTCGTAAATCGCAATTGTCGTAGATGAGATTTGCATTAGAAAAAGTTGGAAAAAGTGCCATATAAAAAATTTCGTAGAACAAAATATAAACAACATCAAAATTTCAATGCTCATCAACTTCAGTGGACTGCATCTTTTAAGCGCTGTGGAGCGCTGTTTAACGAAAGATATCAAATTACAGCTTGAAGTCTCAGCTAAAAGTAAAAACAAAATTCAGCTGCTCCTACCTGCTCCTTTCCAAAAAAATGCCTGTAACTGTGCCTACATGCCTACATGCCTGTAAATGTGCATAAGATTCTGGTGCATGGTAGCAAAATTATAGCAGAAGCTATTCTGCCAATAGGTATGTCTCTATCTAAAGGCCCTTATTCAATGATTTCATTTTATTTTTTACATTTCAATTTGTATCAGGTATGCTGTCCGAGGAAGCTCACGAAGCGATGAATAAAGACTATAGAGCCTATAGATGACATCATTTGCGAAGAATTGGACGTGTAGCTACTAATGAAGACGTAATGCATAATATTTTATTGTCTTCAGACCCATTTGTAAATATATTTCGCTCAAAGCTGCAAATCAAAAAATTGGAGTACGATAATGATGTTAAAAAATTATTAAAAGACTATGCTTAAATTACTTATTCATGTTTTTTCTATTTGTTTTTTCTATGGGAGGTGGGCGTAAAAATGGGCGGATCAGCTATATATTTTCAGGAGCCCATTCTACAATTATAATATTTATTTTTTGTGAAAATTGAGTTGATGCATTAAAAATCTAGGGAGTTACGCCACTTTTTCAATACAAGTTGTATGGGAAGTGGGCGTAAAGTGGGCGGATATTTTTCAAATTTCACACAAATTATTCTGAGTGTTTAGAAATGCTATGTTCCAAAAAAACAATGCCGTAGGTCAAAATTTAATTTTCACTTTGTATGAGAGATGGGCGTAAAAGTGGGCGGATCATTTTGATTTTTCCATTTTTTCTTGATTCAAACAAAAAATGCCTATGTGCCAAGTTTTACTGTCCTTCGGCAACTTCTTCTATTTTTAGCCGCTCGTTCTATGAACCTCAACCAATGTGCGCGCAGTTTGTATTTTCCGCTTTCCAAAAATTATTAATTTAATATTTTTAATAAAAAAAAATGTAAAAAAAACATTGAAGTATTTTATAATTTAATTTTTACAATGAAAATTAAACTGGGAGGTATAATACCAAATCCATTTTTGAGGGACACCCTATCGTGCACATACTTCAATAATAAAGAACATTTTTACTATTCCAAAGACATCTTATATATGGTAGCATTGCATATGAATATAGTTAAAGTTTTTGAAATGAGAAACCATTTTAATACTCTGCTAATATATTTAAAAAAAAAGTTCACTATTACAAAAAAAAATTGTTTATTTCTTTTGAAGAAAACTGAAGGTATTTAATGTAAATTTTTGTTTAAATATAATGTTAACATAAATTTATTTTATGTTTATTAAAATTAAGTTGTGTTATGATATGAACTCTATCCTTTGTCTAAATAACTATGAATTTGGTATACATAAATAATAAGGGTCTTCACTTACTAAAAAAATAGCATAGACTAAAGCATAACTATTGATTGATTTATTTTTTTTTTTGAAATGAAAGTAATGATAGCATTATATAATTTTTTACCATAAACGAAAGACAAGGACACACATCTTCGTTTTTCTTATTGCAAAAAAAAGGGTTTTGTATATTTAATTTCCTTTCCTTGGGCAGGAATGAAATCCGGATATGGACACGCCTACATCAGATTGTTTTTCACAATTTGTTAAAAAAGTTTTGGGACTTTAGCACATTTAATTACTATAAATGCAATTAATGTTTATCCCGATGAAAATAAATTTAAATAACAAATATGCAGGTGCTTGTGCAAATTTAAATGTAACTGACACTAATAGAAAACATATGATTTTCTATTGTTGATTTACTTGAATAAACGTCACTACATTGCTAGGTCTGTCAAAAAAACAGAGTAGTATTTGGAAGATGACAAAGCCAATTGTGACAATATTTTGTTGTTGTTTTTATTTTTTCTTTGATATTTTAAATTTTGAATCTCGCTCCTAGACGAGGACAAGAAATTCTCATTGAGTTTGTGATTTAACATTACAAATATCTCTAAAAATTATAAGAAGATTTCCTTGGGCAGGAATGAAATCCGGATAGGGACACGCCTACATCAGATTGTTTTTCACAATTTGTTAAATAAGTTTTGGGACTTTAGCACATTTAATTACTATAAATGCAATTAATGTTTATCCCGATGAAAATAAATTTAAAATTTAATAATTTGTTTTTCTTTTTTTTCGTTTTCAGAAAGATGCCGTCATTTGGACAACTACTGATGTAAGTCCCGGTTCACACAAGTCAATTTTACTTGCGCAAGGTTTCTTCAATTCTCCTTTGAAGTTGCTTTTGTGTTCACACAAGAAAAGTTTGTTTCAGCAATTTTCGTTTTCTTTAGTTCGTGTTGAAAATTGCGGATGACAAAACAAAACGGAATTGGAGTACGGGCAAGTCTGTACCCCCTTCCAATCTCTTTTCCTCCCTCTTCTATAAACTCAAGACTTGCGCAAGTAAAATTGCTGTATGTGAACCGGGACTAAGTAGTTTAAAGATAATTTGTTTATGTTATAAATAATTATTTCAGATATTAAATTAATTCATATCATCAATGTGGGATTATGAACATTTTTATATATTGTAAATTATTTTTAAAAGAATAGCAAAAAAAATTTAAGATTTTCAGCAAATAAATTAACAAAATTATAATTTTTCTACTAATTTTTGGATTTTTGTTTAGTCTACTAATATTCAGTAAAGATTTTATTAACTTCTAGTAAGAATTTTTAAATTTTGAATCAACTAAGTGTTAGCAAAACTTTTGCTGAATCTACTAATTTTGTTGCTAAAAATCAGCTCGATAATTGGCCGGTCATAATCCCAGTTTTTTTTATTTAAAAGGTCTCAATCCCAATTGGGATTATAAACGTTTCGGTAACGGTCACATTCCCAACTTCCGGTTTGGGCATTATGACCGAAAATCATTCGGACATAATACCAATTTCCATTCTGGCGATTATATCCGTTGGGGAAAAGTCCGCGCACCAATTCTTGTTTTGTCGATTTCTTGTATAGTATTACAGCTAATGGTATGCTGAATTTCATTGAAATCCGAAAATGAATTTTTTTTTATTAAATTGACTCATTGACCTTCATTTTCCAAACTTTGTGAAATGCTTATTTTAGGTTTTATCCAACTTTAACATATTGTTGCTTTTTTTTGTTATTAAACTGTAAATGCATCTTTTTTTTGCTAAAATTGCTTCAAAAAACATTAAATAAAACTGTTTTAAAACTTTATGCATGACACACATAGTATT
Organism: Delia radicum; assembly: GCA_021234595.1. Lineage (NCBI taxonomy): Eukaryota > Metazoa > Arthropoda > Insecta > Diptera > Anthomyiidae > Delia > Delia radicum. The sequence continues at coordinate 160,921,910 of CM037855.1, read as the reverse complement.
TTATGAAAGCTTTATTTATTTTGAAGTAAATCCCCATATTATGTTAGCAACTTCCCAACCCACTCAATATTTGGGGCATAATCTATTATTAAGAGTTTTTGTGGTTCTACACACACTTGTAATTTTAAAGTTTTTCTTATGACATCCTACACATATTACAGGTATGGTCTGTTTAGTTTTCCTCATCATCAAGTGAAATCCTACTTCAAATATAATTTGTCTTGTTTGCAATATCACTCTGTGAGATGGGTTTTGTAACATAATTTACAGTAGACGCACCTTTCAAAAAATTAAAATAAAAAAAAAAAAAAATTAATAAATGTGGCGTCTAAAACTTGCAACATACTAGCAAATATTACTATCCTACGTAAATACGAAAATAAAAAAACAGGTTAAATATATAATCCAATAATAAGTAAATAAAGGGTGTTTTTTATAGAGGTACAGAATTTTGAAATGGGACATGTCCCCAACGGCACTGCCGAGTGATTCCAGCTAGCTCGCGTTGGCATATACCCCAGGTCGGATTCCAACCCACTACTTCAGTCAAGGGACAAGCACAATAAAAAAAAAACAAATAAAAATCAACACAAAAAATCTTTATCACACAAAATGAACCTTAAGAGGGAGGACAAGATCGAAAAATCCCCCGCATACGCCCTCCCAACCATGATCACCAGATAGATCCAAATTAATTTAAATGGTGACCCCAATTCCCACACACACACTTATCTCACTTAGGTTAGGTTAGGTTAGGTCGAAAAGAGGATTCGGAGAAGGGAAATACTTCCCTAAACCGACTCAAGTCCCTGAGGACTTACACTTAAGCCAGAATGTCGGCTTGTTGTGCGCTCTAAACAATCGGTTCTATGTCCTATGTCACCTTACTATCCCAGGAACTCCGTCGCACTGACGAAACTCCTCAACTTCTTCCATCCTATGCCCCTAAGATCCCCCAATGTGGATATTGGGTCACGGGATAGTATTTCGACCCGGATCCCGGCAAATGCCGGGCATTCACAGAGATAGTGTTCCAAGGTCTCCTCGTCCTCCCCACAGGCCCTGCACACTTCCGAGTCCGCCCTACCAATACGGTGGAGATGGGCCCTAAGTGTCGAGTGTCCCGAGAGGATTTCCATCAAAAGACTCAGTTCCTTCCTACTGAGATTCAGAATTTCCCTCGTCTTGTCCTTGTCCGGGTTGCCCTAGAGAATATTTGCAGTCCTGCCAACACCCGCATTTTCCCAGATGGCCCTATGCATGGTGTCAGCCCAGTCCACCAGCTCCGCCTTGAGAGCTCGAAAAGGTTTAGCGTTCTCCAAAGTGACTAATTCCAGGGAAGACCCTCCCCTAGCCAAATCATTAGCCACTTCGTTACCCGCTATACCACAGTGTCCCGGCACCCACATAATCTCAATGCGTCCCCGTGAAGAGAAATCGTTAATTTCCCCTTTACCCCTGAGTATCGTCATTGATCCCACAGAGTCCGTAGATAAAGCCCGGATAGCCGCTTGGCTATCCGTGAAAATCACAATATCACCGGTCAAGCCCATGATATTCACCTGCTTAATGCACTCCGTAATCGCGGTGACCTCCGCCTGTAGTACTTATCTCACTTACCTCACACCGTTAACTATGCCCCACTAAATAATTACCAAATCATATTTCTTTAACTTTCAATCAAAAGATATAATTTTTTATTATTATGATGTGAGCAAGATTATTCGAGTTCAAGATCATTTGTTTTTTGTTAAACAAAAAACCGTGCAATATTAATTTTTTTATTATTACTAAAACTTATTCTAACAATAATTAATACTTCTAAACGCCTAATACTATTATCATGCTATATTAACCCCATTCGTAAGATTAAATAAAAATTATTATTATTAACAATGAATCAAAAAAAAAAGCTCTACTACTTTTTTTCCTGAGTGTACTTTAAATAAAGATAAAAAAACGTATATAGAAAAAAATACTTAACAACTAAATAAAACTTAAGCGGTCTCTAAATTTTTGAAATTGACATGAAATTTACTTTATTCGAAAGATAATATTCTTGACAGCTGACAAAATTGCCGCAAGTTGAAAAAGTGTTGCCAAATTAAATTTCTATACCAGTATAAAAAACACCCTTTACAAATAATACAATTTTTAAACTTATAAACTAATGAAAAGGTTATTCAACCCTTTTAACTTAGTGAATAAGCAGGGGGGCTATGAGAGCTTTAAGGGCTATGAGGGCTTTAAAAAAATTTTAAATTTTTTTTCCTATAATTTCAAGAAAATAATCTCAAGGTCTAGAGGGTTTTCTCATAGATATATTAAAAAATTGCTTACATTTTTGGCTGTTGAATATATAAAATATTTTACTGAAAAATTCATATTTATAATTTTAACTTTCTTTCTGGAAAAAATTAAAAATTCTGAAATTTTTTTTCCGAAAGAAACATTATTTTTATCGGCTTTTTCCATAGAAAATTGTGAGTTTTTTTAAAAAAAAAAGTTAATTCTAATTAAAAAATATGTATTGGTTTTCAAATCATTAAAGTTATTGAAAAAATGATCATCCTGATGTGCTTATTTAGATTTTAGAAAACTCCAGATAAATGCACGGGGCACAATTTTTCAGCATCCCAATCTAAACTACACTCAAAAAAACAAGTTAGTAAAATCAGCAAAAAATGTTGCTGAGTCAGCCAGATTTAAGTCAGAAATGTGCTTGTAAAAAATTGCTAATGTCACCAAAGCGAGCTGATTTTTAGCATCAAAACTAGTAGATTCAGCTAAAGTTTTGCTATCACTTGGTTTATTAAAAATTAACACATCCTTTGCTGGACATAAGTAGACTGAAAAAAACTCCAAAAATATGTGAAAAAATCATACTTTTGTTAATTTGTTTGCTGAAAATCCTTAACATTGTTTTCTGATTCTTTGAAAAATGATTTACGAAAAGTAACAAAATATAAAAATCTTCATACTCCCACATTGACGACATGAGTTAATGTAATATCTCAAAATATATGGAAATAATTATATATGTATATCATAAACAAAATTATCTTTTAACTACTTACATCAATGGTTGTCTAAATGATGGCATCTTTTAAAAGAAGAAAAATGCCTTAAAAAATTCTACGAACGAAACGAAAAAATAACATATGCAACGCTTCTTTTACAATAAGAAAAAGAAAACATAAAAATTATCTAAGATGTGTGTCCAAGTCCCACGCTTTAGTCTGTCCACTTGAACGTATATTTGTTTGCAACTTCAAATTGCCAAATTGACCAGACTATATTAATAATCATTATATGTAAACATTTAGTTCACAAATACAATAAGTTGCTTTAATTCGCAATTTTGTTTTTTGCACAAAATCCAGATGCAGCAATCTTAATGGTTGTTTTTTTAACAAAATAAATTAGTAAAACCTTAGTACAATATTAGTAAAATATTAGTTCAAAACAGTTAAGTGCTGAAAAGGTAACTAAAATTTTAGCTGAAAACATAATTTTAGCAAAAAATTATGCAATTAAATTGCCTTTTAATTATATTAAAAAGAAAAGGTTTTGGAAACAAAAAATTAACACTCAACGTCGAAGTTTGTAATTGGTGTATTGCTTTTATGAGTTTTTATCACATTAGTCTTCTAAAAAATGAACTGGGATTTGGAGAGTTTCAAAGAAAAATAACAAAAATCAAAATTCATTATTTTTCATATTTTTACGCAATTTTAATTAAATTTGAAAGATAATTTGTTTTGCTTAATATATTCTCTAAATACATTATGCACAATTTAAAAAACTTTTAATTATATTTATTAGAAAATACGCATTTAAAAGCCAACTTAAACTGTTTCTCTTAATACCAATTAAATTTAAAATAAAATTAAATTTTCAAGTTTGTTATAATTTTTATTAAAAATAAAAATTATGTTTTTTCGACCTTTAATTGTGCAATGAAAAAAAAAAAAAAAAAAAAAAAAAAAAAAAAAAAAAAAAAAAAAAAAAAAAAAAAAAAAAAAAAAAAACAAAAACAAAAACGTGTATTGAATATTTACCAAAGGTAGACATACACACAAACAAGTTTTCAATTTATTTTTTGATCAATGGTTATAATCTTTAACTTCAAAATCATATGTATATTAGTTCTCATGTAGTGAGTAAACTAGTTCATATGAATGCTTGATGTTTGACATGGGATTGTTACCGCTTTCAAAACGTGTTCTGATGATGGGAACCTAGAAAATTCCCGAAATAGATCTATCAACACATTCCTGAAAGGGTTAAATAATAAATTTGAAAACAAAAACTCTATAGATTATTTGTTAGGACAATATCCTAATGAAGAAATATAGAGTATATGGCCTCGAACTTGTAAAATTAAATTTTTTTTTTCGAAAAACTAAGAAAAATGCAATAAAAATATAAATTTAAACGTTAATAACTAAAAATATGCAGTTAGAGAAAAATAAGCAGAAATATGCAGTAACGAATGGTTGCCATTTTAACGCAAATTCTTTGATTCGCAAATATGTTTTATGTATCCTGTTCCCATGCTTAAGGGAAAAAACTTGATGATAATGCCCGGAACCTGGTTATTATGTATTTATAATGAAAAATTAATGAAATAAAATTATTCGGGTAGGTCGAGTAATTTCAAAATCTTACTCGTTTAATCGAGTAAGCTTGAAGTCTCAAAATCTAGTTGCTCCTTTATTTAAAAAAAAAAAACATACCCGAGAAATTTGAGTCCCCTAAAATATAGTGAATTACGCTACTGAAACAGATTTCAATTTAAAAACCCACAAGTTGGTCCTTCTAACCCTTACAAAGAGTAAAAATAGCGGAAAAAGCTACCAAAAATTAGTTAAACATGGCATTGCAGAAAAATTAGCGGAACAGCAAAAATATAACTTTAAGATTTAATTTAGCAATTTACTTTGCTAAAATCAGCAAAAACTTTTGCTAAATATTTGTAGACCAAAAATAGCAAACAAAAACTGAAACAAAATGTTTACTATATTTACGTTAAATTTAGCTGAATGTTAAAATCAACAGAAATATTTGCTGAATATTGTAACCTTTTCATTTGAGACGGGTAGACTTTTAAAATATTTTTTTGTCTACTAATAATTAGCAAATTTTTTTGCTGATTTTTTCAGATTAATTTGTTAGTTTAAATTAACTAAATTTTTCTCCAATTATAACAAAATGTTTATTGAACAGATTTATTTTTGCTATTGTGATCTTAATATTTAGCAAATAATTTTTACTGGTTTTATCAGTTATTCTTGCAAAGTTATTTTAGCTAATTTGTTGTATTCTTAGCAAACATTTTTATTAATTCTTTCTCTATAAGTGTAGAGAATCAATATCATAGGTTGACCTAACAATAATATGGACTAATGACCATTTTCGGTACATTTTTGTTCGGTGTTCTATAGAATTTTTTTCAAAAATCGACATAAAATTAATTCATTAAATTTTTTAAAAAACAAAACATTGAATTTTAAAACACATACAAAAAAAACACATTAAAAAACATACTATGAATTAAATTTTTTCATAAATTTTTATGTATTACTTTTTTAAAAAGACTCTCTAGTTAAAAATCAAGATACATACATCCATTTATAAACTTTTATGAACTCATTCATGCTCATATATAAAGTCATTAGAGGTGATACATGTCCTTATGACACCATATCGGATTCATATATTCTTATGGATTTCCTATCAGCATATATGTATCCTATATGTGATCATACAAGCAAATATTACCTCAGTTTTCGTTAATGTACACATATGACCCTGTATGGAAATATACGGACACATATGATTGTATATGTAAATATTACCTCATTTTTCGCTTATGCGGTCAAGTGGCCTACACCCAAAAAAATAAGTTAGTAGAAAAGTTAGTAAAACGTCTTGTAAATCAGGTATACTATTTTTTAGCAAAATTTTTTGCTAAAATCGTGTTTTCAGCTAAAATTTTTGTTATACTTATTCAGCACTTAACTGTTTTATACTAATGCTTTACTAATATACTAATGTTTTACTAATTAATTTTGCTAAAAAAAAATTGTGCTGATAAGCACATTAATAGTGTGTACGACAACCAGATTGAAAGATATACGCAGAATGAAGTAGATGTCGCGGCATGTCCAGATGTAGTAGAGAAGAGGAAAAATCAGCTCGCTGATTTTCAGCAAAAGATTTTGATGGCATTAGCAACTTTTTGCAAGCATCCTCCTGGCTAAAATTTTGCTGACTCAGCAAAATTTTTTGCTGACTTTACAAACTTTTTTTTTGAGTGTAAATATATAGTATTCGTATTAGTATAATAGTGCTAGTATTCGCTATTCGACTGATTTGTGAAAACATGCTAAATATGACGAACACCGAATAGTAACTGAATATTCGTTGCATCTCTAGTAATAACATATGCAGTTATTTAATGTATATACACTCAAAAAAATAAGTTAGTAGAAAAGTTAGTAAAACGTATACTAATTTTTAGCAAAATTTTTTGCTAAAATCGTGTTTTAAGCTAAAATTTTGTTATACTTATTCAGCACTTAACTGTTTTATACTAATGCTTTACTAATATACTAATGTTTTACTAATTAAATTTGCTAAAAAAAAAATGTGCTGATAAGCACATTAATAGTGTGGACGGCAACCAGATTGAAAGATATACGCAGAATGAAGTAGATGTCGCGGCATGTCAAGATGTAGTAGAGAAGAGGAAAATGATACTAAAAAGTACAACTCTAATAAGACATATAAAAAAATCAACAATGGAAGTTTTTGTATCTCTTTTTCATACATAAAACAAAATTGAGGATTAAAACAACTTAAATTTTGCATTGTCACCGGCTTGTGAAAATAATTGTCTATTAATTAAATAAAAGACAAAATAAAATATTTATTTATTTAAACTTTTATATTATATATAACTTATAGATTAATAATAGTGTGGTCAAATTGCAAACAACCATATACAGAAATGTAGACAGAGTAAAGCGAAAGACAAAGACACACATCTTAGGTAGATTTTTAATGGTTCCTTTTTCTTATTGCAAAAAAGGGTTGTTTTTTTTCGTTTGGTTTGCTTTTGTTTGTTTTTTCGTTTCGTTTCTATAATTATCTTCGGCAGAAGCGTCATTTAAACGATAGCATCATTTAGACAACCATTGATGTAAGTAGTTGAAAGAAAATTTTTGTTATGTCATATATATTTATTTCTATATATTTTCAGATAATTAATTAATTCATGTCGTCAAAGTGGGAAAATGAAAATTGTTATATTTCGTTATTATAGTAAATTATTTTTAAAAGAATCACAAAAATATGTTTTATGATTTTCAGCAAATAAATTAACTAAGTTACAATTTTTCTACAAATTTTTTGCTTTTTTTTCAGTCTACTAAAATTCAGCAAAAAATTTATTAATTTTTACGAGCGCTTTTTTATTTCTAATCTACTAAGTGTTAGCAAAACTTTTGCTGAATCTACAAATTTTGTTGCTAAAAATCAGCTCGCTGATTTTCAGCAAAAGATTTTGCTGACATTAGCAACTTTTTTGCAAGCATCCTCCTGACTAAAATTTTGCTGACTCAGCAAAATTTTTTGCTGACTTTACAAACTTTTTTTTTTGAGTGTATGTTTATGCCTTGGCTAATGTATATTAACCCTCTAACGACTGACGATGACATTTGTCATCGTTTATTAAATTGAACCCAAATGCTTCGAATGAGTGTTTTATATTTAGAAATTGATATAGTTCGATATAAAAGTGAATTAGCTAAAAGTTTTGCGAAGAATCTGTTCGTATTCAGTGCACTGTTAAAACGCGAGAAAGCTTTAAAGTTCAAATTTTGTAAAAATTCAAAAAATAATTATTTTTTAATTAACTGAGATTTCCAACAACTAAAACACGTATTTAAGTTGATTTAAAACTCTTGAAAATTAAGTATAAGTAAGATTAAAGTATTACCTTTAATAATCAGTCCTTTTTTTTCTTCAAGGACGAACAGGATTTTATCAGGATATCTCTAAAGGACATTGCCTTAACTTATAAAGTAATGGACGGATCGTTTTGAAATTTGGTATAGAGAAGACAACCATCAATAGTAGCAAAAGTCTAAATTTTGAACAAAAAATATTGAAGTTAAGATACTTTTTCGCCCTATTTCGCATTTTGCAAAAAGCGAAAATCGCCATATCTTCTTAAAAAGAAGCACAAAAAAGTTTATTTTTGGATTGTGGTTATGTCTTGGTAAGGGCAATAATTTTTAGTACAAACTTTTGTTTTACTTGCATTAGTTTTCGAGATAAATTTTGAATTATTTTTGCTCATATCGCCGAAAGTAGTCAGCAAAAAACATTTTTTTAAGAGAAATTATTATTTTTTTTGCGAGACGAATACATGGTATGAATTTCATTGCAAAACAAAATTCGGGTATTAGAGGGTTAATGTCTGAAATCACTCAGAAAATACTGTAGATATGGCAGCAGAATGTAGCTTTGTAATGGACCATTTATCATCACATCTGATATTATTTAAAAATATTCAAAGCGTGGGGCCTTATAAAAGTCTATATAATTTTGTATGAAGCAATATATGGCTTTATCAAAAATTATAAAAAAAAAATATTTTTTATTGGTTATATATAATTATATGAATATATACATATGTTGAATTATATGTGAGCCCATATATAACTCTATATTTTATATATATTAATATATAATTAGGTATATTAAGTTTAATTATATAAGGGACCATATCAAATAATACATTGCTATATATACCCACACATACATTTTTTTAAAACAACATAAAATTCGATAAGAATACTTAAACATAAATGTTTATATGACTATATAAATATTTATAATGGAACATTTAATTGTATAAAGTTGTATCTGAATATAGACAAACTTTTTTACTCGGGTGTATATTTTTATTTTGTTTGCTTTTGATAGGTCTTAGATCTGGTTCCAAATTTGGACAAAGGTATTATGAAACATTTTTAGATATCATTAGAAATAGCTACAGATATCATCCAATATACCCTTATCTGCTCATATCTCGGCACGAAAATTATCCAATATTCCAGATCCCTTCAGATATGAACATATCTGGTATTAGATCTGGGCATAAAGTTTATTACAAATGTCATATCATATCATCTGTCACCAAATCTAATTAAATTCAATCATATCTAATCAGATTCAATATTATCTAGTTAGATCTGATCAGAGCTAATCTTTTTTACACGGATTAGACACTTTTTATTCAGATATCCTTTGTGTGCGAATTAAAGAGCCTATCACTTAAATATTTTGCATACATAATCTTACAACATTTTTAAAGATAATTTGATAATAAACATCTTTCAGTGTCGTACACAACACAAGTTGTAAGTGAAAATTTGTGTCCGGTTTTCTTCGATCTCACTCCTTAAACCAATTTTGTATAAAACTCTTTTTACCACCCTTACAGTTTTAATTTTCAACTTCATCAAATATGTCAATCAAATTTATTTAATCTTCTTTATAAAATGAAAACATTTCATGTTCATATCATAAGTTATGAAAATATAAAAACAAAACTTAATTCTATATTAACATAATCCCGTTCAAAAAATTAATTGGCTACAAATAGTTGAAAGCGCCAAGAAATTACTACGAAATGGTACGTGTACGTTTGATATAAACAATCAACCACCACTTTCCTTTCAGTCCCAAGTTCGTAGGCTTACAAATAAATGCATTTTGATTTTGAGACATGTGATGTTAACAAAAATTAAGTTCTTTCTTTTAATGTTTTGTCCTTTTAAGCCAAAGTAAATATTGGCACGCGTTTTGACACTTGTCCAAGAAGTAACACTAGTTATTATATGTTGAGAATTGAATTTGTTTTCCTTTTTTTGAATTTAATAAAGCCAATTACTAATAAAAGTTAGAATAACAAAAATGAGAAGGGTTGTATATAAATGTAATAAATGCACAAGGACATTTTTAAAGCAAATTTTTTCCAGGAGAAAGTTTTGTAAATTAATTCTAAAAATGTTTTTTTTTTTTAAATTAAAAAATAATATAAACCAAAAAGTTAATTTGTCGATCTTTTATCATCAATTATGACGTTGGTAGCGTGCTAGCTTATCAGTGCGGGGTCGTGGGTATGATTCCCACCAGAGGCGTTGGTCTGTTTTCGCTACAACGAGTCGAAAGCCATAGTAGCTAGTGATCGGTTAAGTCTAAGCGATTCTGATATTTGATATCAAAATTCAAATAAGCAAATGGCGGTTGATTTTTTAAAAATTCATCAAATTTTACATATATATTTATATTTTATTATCATATATATTTTTTGTTTAACAAAAAACAAATGATCTTGAACTTGAATAATCTTGCTCACATCATAATTGGGCACCGTTATGTAACTCAATACTTTCATTTGAAACGTCTTAGTCCAACCAATATTAAAGCCGATCTAGATTCTACTCCGGGGGAGTCTGGTTCTTTGTTTACGACTTACGACTATAAAATATTTGGTGGCAGAGTTAACGAGGCCGTACGAGCTGCCAAGTCTACTACCGAAGTGGGCGACCACTTGAGGTGTCCACGCCAGAAATGGTTAAGAAATTCCACAAAATGGTATTCGATGATCGTTGACTGAAGGTGCTTAAGCTGCCTGAAATGATAGGCATTTTAAAAAGTTCTATACATCAGACATGGACGGTTCAAATACATTTCACAATCATTCACTATTTTAATATTTAAATATCATTAATAAAAAAAAAAAAAAAAATCTTAAATGCGCTCACACTTGTAGGCTTAATCGATTCATTAGAAAATTTGTAAAATTTTTAATAGCAGACATGGGGATTACTAACAACATCTGGGTATTTAATTACAGGGCAATTACTCAATTACACCCAATTACATGTAATTAGACGTAATTGGCCTATAACTGAATACACAAATATTGGTATTATGTCAAATTTTACAAGCAAGCGTTTTAGCCAACTAGTGTGAGCGTAGGTCTGAAGTTATTAATTATATGACAAATTTCAGAAGTGAATGATTGTGAAATGTAATTGACGCCACCCATTTCTGCTATACATCGCATATAGACCGAAAATTTGGAGATGAGAAAGCTGTGAGCAAGATGGGTGCTGCGTTTGCTCACAAGAGAACAACTTCCACTATTGCGATGGCCAAAATCAATGAATCCTAGTTCGAATTGCATCATTACGCACCCTCTTCGCCAGATTTAGCTCCCTCGGATTATTTTCTATTTCCAAACTTAAAAAAATGGATCGGTGGTAAAAGATTTGAATACAATGAAGATATGGAGTAAGCGCTTAATGGCTATTTTAAGGAGCTAGAAAGTTCTTACTATAAACAGGGTATCGAATCTATTGAATATCGCTGTGAACAGTTTAATCGAGCTACAAAGAGATTATGTTGAGAAACAAAGAATCATTTTTGCAAATTTGTTGTGTTTTCTTGTTAGGTCGGCTAATTTTGGGACTGCTCTCGTATGTTATGTTAATAAACCTTTTGCATTCCTTTGTCTTGGGTTTTCACTGTGAATAAGATTTGTATCTTCAAAAATGTCTTTATATTGTAATCATTCATATTTGAATGAAACATTTGATTAGAATATGACCTTAATGGTCATAATGTAGAATTTATCTATAAAAACAAACTTCAGAAAGAAACCTCATAAACATATTGCTAAATGTCTAGACTCTTTGATAGATTGGAATTTTAGAAATTGTTGACATACATACGAGAAATACACAGAAACTGACAATGACCAACAAACAACAAAAGTTGGTCTTATTCAAAAAACTGCTCGCATATGTTGTTGATGTGGTTGATGTCGCTGATGATGATGGCGATGACATTGACAATTGTAATGATGAAGAAGAACTACAATCAACTGATAGTATGAATGTTAATTCATCAAGGGATTTAAATATATACATGAAGGTGGTCCAAAAAAAAAAAAAATTTGGAATTTGCGTGCTGCACAACCATTAAAATATATCATTATCAGGGACCGGAACCGGAAGTTCATGCAAATGAATGCTTTTTCCTTAAGTCTAAAAACAGGTAATATAAAATATCTTTGCAAATCAAAGAATTTGTGGCTCTTTTTGATAATGCATATTTTTTTGCATATTTTGCTATAAATGCATATTTTTTGCATCTTTTGCTTTAAATGCATATTTTTATTACACATTTTAACATCATTTTGCTTTTAATGCATATTTTTATTAGATTTTTCTTAGTTTTTCGTAGAAAAACTTACTTTTAACTTTATTTGATATTTGACTAAAGAGCATATTGATTAAAGCGGATAAAGCCGTGTAAATTGTTCTCTTGTTGTTGTTCTCTTTAATTTTATATGCAAACTGGGATTAAGCAAAATAGTTTCAATGCTTTTTTAAATACGTATTTTTCGATATAAATAATTAAAATTTTGTATTAATTGTGCAAAACGTATGCAGAGAATATATTCAAAAATACAATTTTGCTTAAAAATTAAAATGCCTCTCTCTTCACGTTTTTTGTTATTTTCTTTCGAAACACTCAAAATCCCAGTTCAGGTTTTTAGAAGAGAGACGTGGGTGGATACATTGTGATACAAACTCGAAAAATCAATACACAACAAAAGAATTAACATCGTTTAAACATGCACCGACCACAGCCGTCTACGTTGAGCGGTCATTTTCCATGTTCAAAAATAATTTGAGACTTTTTTTTTGTTATGCTTTATGTTATTTTTAATACAATTAAACAAATTTTAAGTGCATATTTTTTTAATTTTTAGTGTATATTTTAAGATTTGTAATGCATATTACAATTACAATTATTATGTACAAATATTATGTCAAATTACTAAAGACAAATTACTTATTTTTAAAAGTTAACTTTTTCGGCGACCTCTAAATGTTAACGAATTTAGCTGAAACTTGGCACATCGAGTTAGTAGACATCAAGGAATAGGGGTACTATTATGAAGATTGGAAAATCAACTTTTATAATTTTTTGGACCATTCTTATATACATACGTAACATATTAACAAGAATGCCAACTGGTAAAAAGTAAGTTCCAAAAAAAAAACTATATAATTATGTTAAAAACAACTAAAAATCCTACAAATTGTAATGAGTTTAGCTTGAGTTTAGTTCTAGGAATTTTGTTTAATCTTTTTCATTTTTTTTTTTTTGCTTTCCTCAATGTCATTAATCTTTATGGTTCAAGAAATGTTATATGTTTTTTTGTTTTTAAGGAAGACTTTTGTTAAAATTGTTTTGATAGTTTTCTTAACATTTGTCTTTAGCAAGCTCTCATTCCAACAATCTGTTAAAGACCATATTAATCATCCTAAGACTACCCAGTCAAAAAGTGCCAGTGGTGCAAAAACTCAAGCACTGGCATACCGCTAGCTAGCCGAGGAATTGCCAGAACGCTTGTTTAAGACGCTTTACCGGTGTTTCCAAAACGAGTTTTCTCAGTATTTCTTTTACAATAATTTAAGAAACACTGGCAAAGAATTAGCTGAGACCATTATTTTTTTTTAAAGAGAAGCAACACTCAGGAATTTCTTCCTATTAATTACTGTGTTGCTTTCTTTGGAAGGGAGATGAAAGGGGTGAAAGACGAAGGGCTTCAAACATGGCAACACTGTAATTGGCCGAGATGTTAAGTCTTAGAACAGTTGTTGCTCGCCACCTGATGTAGAGTTGGCGAATTTATTTAAGCTTTTTTTTCAGAGGCCTGATTCATTATTTTACTTCGGTGGGGTTAAGTGCTATGGGAACACCGAAGGTGGGCGCAGCGATACATAAAGGGTCCGCCATCTAACGTTTTTTTTTTTTAAACTAGTGCTTATTTCGTGAATGGTAACACTTACCTCATGTCTGATTTGACAGATAATTAGTTTTATCCTTCCGCTGAACGTTTATGGTCCGTATGTTCGTTATCTTGTGAAAAAAGTGAAAGAAACTGGCATCCTCATCGATAAACCAAAGCGTGAAAAGCCAAAAACAGTGCTTACACCCGAGAATATTGCTGCTGTGGCAGAAAGTGTGCGTGAAGCGCCATCAACATCAATTCACCGTCGTTTTCAACAATTGACCATTTCGGAGACATCATTGAGACGAATTTTGCATAAAGACCTTGGTATGACGCCATACAAAGTCCAATTGGTTCAGGAGTTCAAAAAAAAAAAAAAGTTATTTGGCGGACCCTTTATAAGTGATAGAAAACTCATACATATTATGGTAATAGTCCAACGCGCTAACCATTACACCACAACGCACCACAGCAACTAGCGGTGCCGAACGAGACTGATTTTTATAAATTACAGGATCCCGAAATTTTTCGGGATTTTTTATATTTTTTAGTTCATATAAAACATACAAATAAAATAACTCATTACAAAATTTTACTATTCACATCTTTCAGTATGAAAAACAAACAAAAACTATTAGCTCATTATTGACCAAGTGTTCAACCCAGTATACTTTTTAACTGATAAGTATAATTAAGAGGTTTAAAAACCTTAAACTAATTCAAGATCTTCACTACAAGTGTGAATAAAAGAGTTTTGGAAAGTTGTTGTTCAGAGTTGCCAAATAATTATTTGAAACAATCAACTTTTTACAATTTTTGTGTGACGTTTTCAAAAATTATTTAAAAATATAGAAACGAAAAATTTTACATATTTTTGATTGTTATGTTGATGAGACAATATGAAAATGTTTTCTCCGCTAAAAATTAGTTCATCAATCGTGCATAATTTTTGATAACCTGACTGATCGCAACATGAATTTTTTTAAATTCAGAAAGTCTAAAATATACCAAAATTTATTCCGTTTTGACTCTAAACATAAATAATGGCTGGTTTTATTACTATTAGAGTTATGTCGTTCATAAACGAACTAGTTCAATTGAGCGACTCATTCAATTGAACGATGTGATTCGTTAACCAATATTCGATCTTGCCTTTCAATCGTTCATTTCATTCTTTTTATTCATAGAACAATTGCATCTCTATTCAATCAAATTGCTTGCAAGAGCAATTATATTTTTTAGAAAATATTGCTTTAAATTAGGAAAAACAATTAAAATAAAATGTTTTTTACACAAAATAAATAAATTTTTGTTAGAAAAGTTTCAATTTTATAACACTTTTGTCTATGTACAGTAAAATTTGTGAAAGAACTCGTAAAACATGAATAGTGGGCATTAATTGACAAACGAACGACACAGTTCACAACACGCAGATCAGTCACAAGTCAAAGCAAAAAAGAACGATTGAACGATTTGAACGAACTAGTTCACTGACCCGAATTGAACGATAATGACCGAGTAACCAAAATTAACGATTAATCCCAACTCTAGTTACTATATAACAATGTAAAAAAAGGTCAAATTATACGACAGTTTTCCAAAAATAAAAATCGGTAAATTTACAAAATAAAAATTTCATATATATTTGGATAAAGATTTTTTCATAGATTTATACAAAAGTGGATCAATGCTGAAGTAGTCTGATAATTGTTCATTTTTGTCTGATAATCGAGATTTTAAAGTATGACAAAATATGGATTTTCTTGGAAAACTAGTATGGAATTTGGTGTTTTTCTAAGTATCAGTCAGTTCAAACCTATGAAAAACATTATTTGAAGAAGCAAATGTAGACTCTATTTGTGTTATTGTAAAATTGATGTCTTATCTTAAAACTTGATTTATGCTTGCATAATTGATAAAAGAGGCGCTCACGTCAGCAAAAGTGTAATTTCGAAATTTTCTAATTTTGCAAGAGGAATATTTCTGACATGAATACCCTTAATAATCTTAGAAAACAAAAAAATATTCTTAGAACTTATTAGACTATTAATTCAAAAGCATTTTAATTAACTTTTTCGGAAGGATAAAAATGATTCCAATTTTTGCTTTAAAAGCGAATTCATTACATATTAAATTTTATTTCAACCAATTAAATTGATTCAAATTAGATTTATTTACTTTTGTGAAATATTATAAAATCTGAATTATAATCTTTAAAATTTAGAAAGGTAAATAAACATTTTAGGTTTAATTTTTAGTTTTCGTTGATTAGCAGGGTGTCATATACACCAAAATGTAATAAAATAGGCAAATAAAAAAAATTGAAAATTCCGCGATTTATAAATTCCGGAAATCCAGGGATCATGATTTCGGAATGACAACGTTGGCTAAAAGTGCTTTGACAGTGTTATCCAGTCAGAAATTACCCACGGTACAAAAGTTTAACATCATTTATATTTCAGAGCATTTATTTTATTTTTATAGTTCAGAAGGTTTCGAGTTCGATTCCTGTTACAGGTATACGTTTTTTTTTATGTTTTTTTATGTTTTTTTATACTTTTAATATTTTTATTTTTTATTTATAAAATTGATTTTTTTGTGTCTGGAAAAGCCCGTTCAGGACCAACTTTTTTGTTTCTTTTCCCAATGTTGTCAAGTTGTTTAAAGCAAAACGTATGGCAGTGCTAGAATATTTGTACAGCCATCGGTTACCCAACAGTTAGCATTCACATAGTTATTATATGTCTTGTTAACTTAGTGGGTAGCGCTGTCGGCTGGCAATATGGCGGCCAAGGTTCGAGTCCCAACAAGACCAACAAAAGTTAAAGAAACTTTTTTGTAGTTCTATTTTTTTTGGAAAATCAATTTTTATACCACCTCTTTTATAGTTTCATCAACTTTTTGCCAACTTTACAAATTTTGTTTACCCAGTGCTTTTCGGACACTTTTTGAACAGACGGCCCTTCTGTCTAATGATGTTATCATTTTGGGATTGGAAAAGCACTTGTTGCCAACACTTGAACCACCTGCTGAAGTACCTTGACAGCGGCGGCCCGTTTGTCTTTTTCTGACTGGGTATATATTCACAAACTTACAAAAAAAGCAAGCAGGCGCTTTTATTGAAGTATAAAGCAAAAACAGATTTTAAACTCTTCTTTTGTTCTCCAGCCGTTCAAACGTTTGGTCGGTTTACCTTTAAAGCTTATAAGATCACAACAATAACAAAAATTTAACTTGGCGGCATCTTTTTGGCAAACAACAAAGTGTTGAAGTTAAAATCTTATAAAAATGCTCCCGTTTTTGTTTTGTTTGTGTGTATTCGCAAAACCATTGAAATTGGGTCAAAAAGTTTTATAGCTAAAGAGGAAGTTTGCAAATTTTAAAAATATGATTGTTTTGTGTAAGCAGAAGGTAAACTGCTACCATAATATAGTTAGGTTATGATTGAATTTTTAGATTATAAATTTGGAAAAAAAATGTTATATGATATTCTAAGTTAACCCTTTAATGGAAAAAGTAATAAAGTGATCCAATTGCATTTAATGAAAGCAGATCCATTTTAAATCGATTATGTATTTTTGGAATCAGATAAGTTCTAAACTGTACCCGACATTACATTCTTATTGTAAATTATTAACTTAACACAGAAAAAAATTTAGCTACTTGCCAACTGAAATTCGGTTCCTACGACTCAAATTCGGTTATTAAGTAATCCAGTGGGTTGGTACAGCTGAACATTAGTTTTCACAACAAAGTTCGATTAAATAATGGAATACAACTCCCATATATGGGCAGGGGCTTCAAAGTCTATTTTGGAGCTTCTATACCGTGTGCAAAGGAGAGCATTGGCGCTTGTTAATGTCAGTAAAGTATCCAGCTCTATTGATTCGTTAGAGCATTGCCGGAATGTGGGCTGTGTGTCATTGTTCTAACGATACTACTATGGCAAGTTTTCTACAGAGATAACTTATTCCAATAGCCCGTGTGTTTCTTCGGAGCACACGTTTTCCAGTAGATCTCATACGTTTGTGGTTGATAGTCTTGTGAATAGTACAACGCTTTGCCGAAAAAAATTCGTTTATTAGTCAAACCACCCGTATGTGGAATAAACTCTCCGCAACCGTCTTTTCAGACAATTTAGAGAAATTCAATTCAAATATCCATAGACTCTGTGTCATATTATCTCCATTTTTTTACAATTTAGAGAAATTCAATTCAAATATCCATAGACTCTGTGTCATATTCCCTCCCAACACAATGTACTACTTTAGTAGGGGTATCCCCTGAGTGTTGGCCTATAGAAAATAAAAAAAAAGACGCCAGAGTTTGCTTTGCTAGAACAAAATAAAATTTTAGACCAATTATAGATAGTTAGTAGCAAGGCAACCAAAAATATGTTTTAAAAAATAGATTTATTGACCATTAAAAAAAAAATTATATTAAAAATTAGTATTTTAAAGTTTATTTTTAGTACAGTTCGAATAGCTTTCGTGAAATGTACTAGTCCGTAATGAAAACTGTAAAAAAAGAAAACATGCATTTGTTCTAAAAAGTTTAAAAATATGATTTAACAACATTTTTTTTTTATCAAAAATATACATTTATACATTTATTTCTGATAAAAAAAAATGCTATTAAGATCAAAATATGCTCTAACAAATCCGTTCCAGAATTCGTCAATTGTTCTGTAAAGGAAAATTGTGTCCCCCATTTTTAATACGACGCACAGTAGGATATTACTGGCAAAATGTCCGTTTTTCAGGTGTAAAATTTCAAAAATGTAATGATGCATTTTTGTAGAGAATCGTTTAATTAAGAGACATGCATCATTATTTTTTTTCCAAAAAAACTTTTTTTTGTCCAAAATAATGCGGCAAAGTGACCTAAACGAAACTCTGCAGTAACTGCCTGAGATTTTCATGCATTTCAATGGTCCGTTTACATGTATTTATAAAATATAGTATTTCAACATTAGTTTTGAAAAAAAAAAAATAATGAATAACAATAATAGTTTAAAAAATATTCAGGTTTTTATGATAGCACTCAAAAATTCAATGTTTTTAGTATTTCTTGGACAAAAAAGGTAAACTTTATCGACTTTTGTGTTCTGGTTGCAAAAAAATTAAAGGTGGAAGTGTATTCCTTTAATTTAATAAATCAAATTCGTATAATATTTGCTAATGTTAAAAACAATAAATTTTATAAAAAAGTCACACGAATTTTCATTTCATTAATTCAATGAAACACGATATAAAATGGTGCATACTTTTAGGCCCATGTGTTTTATGTTTGTAGATATCTCTACTTTATAACACTGATCACTTGTGCCAAATTTCAAGTTTTTTGGTGAATAAATAAAAATTTGGGGCGAAAACTCTTTTCGGGTTATATGGCGATGGGCGTGGTCAATTTTGATGAAACTTAAAAGTTTTCTTAATTGAGTTAATGAAAGGCTTTTACCCATATTTTTTACCAAGAAATATATGAAGCAATCCCACTGTGCGACGCACAGAAAAAATATGATACAGCATATTTCTTTTTGCCCTGGTTATTAGAGTAATTTTTGAAAAATTTAACTTTGGGATATCATTATTTTGTAGAAACTTTTTGCATCAATAAATTGGTGCAACATTTTGTTTATTGCAACCCGTTAAAAATTATAAAGTTAAGGTAATATTTGTTACATATTATTAAAAATTTGATCATTTTTGGCACACTCAATAAAAATAGATGCAATCTTAAGAAAATGTTTTAAAATTATCAGATATATCGCGACCTATTTAAAATTTGTTGAGCTTTTAAATTAGAACAAATTTAAAATACTTTTGACCAAATTAATATCTTTATTAATTTTTAGAGGGTCGCGCTATAATAAAAAATTCAATTGCAGAATTGTTGCTGAACACAAAATTACATTTTCCTCGGTGTTCCTTCACGTACCACTCATACACCCACTAGCCTCGAAGCTCGTCCAGAGAGCATTGCCCGATTTGGCTCAGATTTTCAGCACTGAAGTGTCACAATATTCTGACCCGCAGACCTGGAAATTAAAAAAAAAATCGGATGCCACCCTAGTGTAAATACGTAGTTTTACCTTCATTTATTAACAACCCAAGCTTTGTGGTTTCTGTTTCCAGAATAGCGAAATTATCTTCTAGATCCCGCACACTATACGATATTAGCGCTATATCGTCGGCGTATACGCACATTATTGTTGGCCATAAGACAACTCTATAAAGCATCCCCCTGCCTTACCACTGATGTTATATTAAATTCCGCTGTGAGTTTGTGTTCACATATACTCTTACTAAAAGTTAACTGACCTTTGATAACGTTTAGTAAATATTGATAAAACAAAATTTGTATTGTCCCTAAAAGGGTTAACAAATTTGAATTATGATTATATCTTTAGCGTCTATATTATAAGTAAATGTCAAATATTATAAATTATGCATTATTTCCTTTCATTTCCATATATTTTATATTATTCCTTTGGTGTCTTTTTCGTATTTCTTTCTTGCCATAAAATATTAAGACACAAACTCTTCATTTACAATCATTGACAGCTGTAACGCGTCGTCTTTATCATGACATACGACAAACCATCATCATTGTCGTCATACAAACAACTTAAACAAAAAACATTATATTCAACAATAACAACAACGAACAACAGGGATAATAACAACAAATAAATACAGCAAAATATATTGTAAACAACAATGACAATAGCAAAGCAACAAAACAGTAACAACATCAAAACTATGCAATCAGCAACAATTTATACATTACTTATAAAATATTAGTTATTTTTCGAGTGTATACTTAAAAAGGAACAGTGATTTAGGGCGGCGAACAAGTGATTCAAAATGGGAATTTTTGTTACTCTTAGTGGGTTGATGAAAAAGGGGCCTGGGATCTAGTAGGCAATCTTAAACTTTTATAAAAATCTAAAAACATTTCAAAAACCATAACTTATATAAAATAGATTAATTTTTGTAAAAACTGAATGATATGTTTTAAAAATTGATGAATTAGCTTTATAATCAAAAAAAGTCCCATCCCCCCCTTGAAACCGCGCCTGTGCTAGTATAAATATTTTTGCTAATAAATATTTCTGACCCTTAATCTTTTTTTTATAAAAATTAATATAATGTATAAATAAAAAGATTCATTAACTAAAATTAAAAATCGATAAAAAAAATTTAAAAGCTTTTTTAAAATCGATAATTTTTTTATAAATATTATAAAAACTTAGTTTTTATAATTAAAATTCAGATCGATATTTATTTTAATAATGTTAAAACATATCGAACATTTTTTAATATCGATAAAATTTTTAAAATCGCTAAATTTTAAAAATCGATTCAGATTTCAAAAATCGACATAATTTTGCGAATTTGCGATGTAATGGTAAGTAGTTCAATAAACTTATCTTATAGAATGATTAGCGGACTATCTCAAATGCCAACTTATTAATTTATTCGTTAGTTGTATTTTAAAGCATTTTTTACAAAAACAAAAAAAAAAAACATTTTGATAACAAGTGAGAAATTTGGGGGGAAGTGGTACTATGGAAAAAGTACCAGAATTACAAAAAATATAATGAACTTAACCACAAATTTATGTTAATTTACAGATAATTACAAAAGAATGAGACAAGAAAAAATGTTAAACCAAGAACATACCAAACGATTGATAAATCAATCAAAAAAAAAAATATATCAAAAGTAAAAAAAAAATGGTTTTTAGTAACACGGTGTGACAGTAATTTTGTACTTTTAAAGTGGCTTAATAGATCTTGTTGAGTTGATCGCATAACAAATTTACAAATGTTGGCACACCTGGACCTGCGGCCCAAAATGACCATAGACTTATTTATTTTAATGATTTGCTTACTATAGTAGAATTTTAAGAAGCGTAATTTGAGATATTGTGACCTGGTCCGCTAAAAATGTTGGACACATTTAAAAACGTTAACCCGTACAGTACCACATTCAGATTAAAATATATATTGCCCAATTTTATGTATATTTGAAGAAAAAAAAGGGTTTTTATTCCTTTAATCAACACACAGAAAACTGATATGTTGCTACAACTAAATTTTTTGCCAACCGAATTTTGAGAGCCACATGTACTATCCTCAAAACCGATTTCCGATTTGATTGTTTGTAACCAAGTTTCTGTTAGAACTATAAAATAATGTTGTTGCACATACTGACATTTGTAATTATCGCTACTGAATGATTGCTTTTCCAATCGATTTTTTTTTTTTAATAAGTACACCGTTTCCAATTAGTTTAAAATATATATTTTTTTTTATTTTTGCTAATTTAAGCAAAACAAAAATATAAGTTAAATAATACATTTCAAAGCATAAAGCCACATTCGAACAAGAGGGCAAAATATGTGTTTTGCCCAAACAGCTGTTTTGCAAAACATTAATAAAATGTTTCTAAAAACTCAGATTTTTTGCAATATCCTATGACAACCCAAAAACGCTGATTTTCTTATTCTAATACTTAAGAATAATTCTTGAAAATCGGTGAATTTTTCCAAAGTGTTTTTTTTTCAGAAACCCCTTATGAGGTCTTTATATTTTTCCTGCAGAAACCCCTTTTAGATTATAAGACATTATCAGATTCCTTAAGAAAAAATCAATATTGTATGAGTTTTTCCATAAAAAGCAGTATTTGAAGATAAAGATTCCCAGAAATCTTTTAAAAAGTAATGTATAAGTTTTTTATGGTTCGAAAAAAGAAAAATTATGGTAATTTTTCCCATCAATAGATGCCTTAAGATCTTGGAAGATTCATTTTAAAGGTAATCACCTCAAAATTATTTTTATGTGTAGAATAATTGCTGTATAGCATAAACAATTCCGTACGATGAAAATTATATAAAAAAAACCTATGTGTATTATAAGATTACAAAGAATATTTCCCGAAAAATTATTAGACCTTTTCGCGTTTACAAAAGTTTACCTTTCTGAAGCATTCATTTCTGATGTCTGTTTTATGTTGTTATTTTTTTGTGGAATATACATTTTTAAATATTTACTTTTTATTTTTTTTTGCTATTTTTATTTTATGATCATTTTTTATTTTATTTTATGACATTTAAAAAAAGCTAATTCTTTGGTTGCAAGAATCGTTTTTTAAGTTTCGGTACTATTCATTTTTTGTTTGTAACCAAATTTATAATATAAATGACCACCTAATGGTAAAAATTACTAAATTAAAATTAATTAAATTAATCAAACAATAAAAACCATAACAAATAATTACAGCATTGTCAAGAGGATTACTGATGAAGGTTTGTGTTACCAGAAACTGCGCAGTCTAATTCAATAAAAAATTTACAATGTAGTTATAATTTTTAGAAAAATATGCTTAATCTTCTCTACCACGCCTATCTCAAACAATTGAAAAATATGTGCATATTAATTATAGTATTAATTGCACACTGTCTAAGAAGACGATGAATAAAATTCAAAAATCCCCAATAAAATATATCAAAAATTTGCTCCCTGGCAACTCTTCCCTAACTACGTGAATAGCCAAACTACCGTATGTACAAAAAATACGTCATAGTTGTCGCCAACTCACAAAATGTGGGAAATAGTGGAAATTAGATTACATATGATTTTCTAACAATTGTGAATTGTTGTGGTATTTGTCTTAGCTATCTTCTGCAATTACAATTAAAATGTAAAATCGACCCCCGTGTAATTGAAACTGGTTTTAAGCCACAGCAAAAATCGACCTGACTTTAGATCAAGTGGTTAAAGCCTCTGTCTAAAGTGTAGTGCGAAGTGCATGTGGCAAAGAAAGCAGGTTCAAGCCACGGTCAGGATTGCATTTAATAGATAAACATTTCATATAGATGCAATCAAACAATAAAAACCATAACAAATAATTACAGTATTTTCAAAAAGGATTACTGATGAAGGTTGTGTTACCAGAAACTGCGCAGTCTAATTCAATAAAAAATTTACAATGTAGTTATGATTCTCTACCACGCCTATCTCAAACAATTGAAAAATATGTGCATATTAATTATAGTATTAATTGCACACTGTCTAAGAAAACGATGAATAAAATTCAAAAATCCCCAATAATTGGTTATTTTATTTTTTTTAAATTAAAGCTAATTCTGAAGACAATATTTTTATACGTATAACTAACAAATATGTTCAAGTGATAAAATTTTTTTTTAAAACAGCTGTAACCATTACGAATAAATAAAAAAGTATTTATTTTTGAAATGCAGTTTGGATAACAATTATTTTAGGCATTTGTACTATTTTTTTGTTACAATCACTGTCGTTTTATAAAAATTATGATTAATTTGTTGAAAGTACAAGTTATCGAATTAAAATCCAAATGAAAGATTTTTAATGGTACTAAATGAATTCCAACTAATATTTTCCCAGTTTGCACTAAAAAATATTCTGAACTAAGTGCTATTGGTCTCAAATTTACCCTTAGTTGAAAGTTCTTTATGAAAATATACTGTGTTATGATTTAGTTCAGCATATTTATTTAACGGATTAAAGAATGACTTATCCTGGTATGTACAATAAAAAATAAATTTTTACATACCTGAATAAGCCATCGTTTGAATTCGTTAAAACAATATTCTGAAATAAATTAACCCGTAAATGCGATTATTGTCAAAATGACCCTTAGTTGAAAAGTATTAACATGACACAGTATATCTTTTGCAAAGAATTTTGAACTAAGGGTCATTTTGACACAAAGCGCATTTACGGGTTAATTTTTTTCAGAATATTTTTTTTGTGGATTAATGGAATCTCTTTGGTCAGATATGTAAATTAAAAAATATTTTAGATATTTTCTCTTCAAATATACATAAAATGCCGCAGTATATCCTTTAATCTCAATGCGACACTGTACGGGTTAACGTTGTTCAATTTGTCCAAAATTTTTAGCAGAGCAGCTTCACACATTCTTTCATAATATTTCGAATCACGTTGCTTAAAATTCAACAGTAGTGAGCAAAGCTTTTAGTTTTTATTTATAAATTGAAATAAATAAGCCTGGGTCATTTTTGGGCCAGAGGTACACATGTGTTAATGATGTCCAAACATTTTTTTTCAAACTTGAGTAATGATCATAAAAAAGTACAAAAGCAGTTAGTTTTCTATTTTAAATATATTATGACAAAAATTAGCATTGTTAAGTATAAACACAATTTCCTCGAAATCCGCCAAAATCAAGTCTCTGGCCAATAGTACCAGGTGATATCTTAAAATGTTTTTATTCTTATTCTGTGAAATGTATTTTACAATTGCATGGAGTTCAAATCTCAATTCTTTCGATTTTGTTGAAGAAAATTTTTCTAATTTTGAAATTGGAGATTTGAAAAATATACCAAAAACAATATCCGTTTTCGACGTCACCTTAGGACAGGTTAACGAAATGTATACTTTGTGCTTTTGTCAACGACACTATACAGGCAGGGTTAACGTCGAAACTTTTTTAAAATACAGACACCAGATATTAAACGTGATAACAGCTGACAATTTTTACATATTCAGGAAACAACAGGAAAAAACCAAAGGACCACTTTAGAGAACAGGTCACATTAGGGAACATTCTCTTATAATAATTATATTTTTAAACAATATTTTCTGCTAATGAAACCACTGTCTAATGTTAAATGCAATTGACAATACTTTTAGTGACATCCGTAAGAAATTGTAAACATTCAGAAACAAAGTTCTATAAAGTTATCACAACAACAACTGTGCACTTGAAACTTTAAAGTCGGGATGTACGAAAGTTATTTATTCGCAAGGGATTAACAAAAATATATTACGAATAAAACTGCACTAAAACAAAAATGAAATAAAATTGTAGCTAAACATATAAATCTTTAGATAAAACAATTGACATAAATATGTGGAATTCCAGAGCTCAATCGACATTAATGTTATTTAAATAACTACATTTAAAAAATAATCGAATATTTTTATTCATTAAATTCAGAAAAATATTCGAAATATTTTCAAATAACAGTTTAAATTTTTCGTTTTCTTTATTGAAATTTATAGAAAGTTATCTGAATGTTATATAAATGTTATCCGAATAATATTCGTCAAATTTCTTTTATAATCGATTATTTTCAGTTAATGTTTTTCGTAAGTTTTATTTGAATGTTAAACATTTTTACTCGACTACATTTTTCTTATTACTCGATTATCAATTTATTTTTATCATGGTAATGGTTTTTATAATGTTAAATTTATTACATCCACTGCCTTCCGGAAGTGCTTCTGGGTAAGCACTATTTTTTACTGGAGGCTTATCAAAACGATGTTATTTTTTTGCTGGTTACCCATTAAAACTTTGTACCAATTGTATAAAACTAAGTATTTTATGAACTGGTTCTCAGTCTGCATCGGCTTTGCTTTGAACTTTGATTTAGAGTTGGGGGTGTGAGAGGAATTTTGCTTGATTCACGTAAATCACTAGTGAGTGTGAGCGGAACCCAATTTTACTCACGTGAGTGAATGTGAGTAGGAACAAATTCATCGTGAGTGAGTGTGCAAGAGTTAAATTTTAAGGTGATTGGGTGTGCGTGAGTAGAATTTTAGCAAAAAAAATCTGAATTTACTCACGTTAGCGAGTGTGTTTAGAACCAAATCTCTTGAGTGAAATTTTTCTCTCGTGCACATGAGTAATTGAGAGAAGAAATTCCATTGCTACCTTGAATTATGAGATTTTTCGAATTTAGTACTTATTTTTTCGCTTAATGTATCAAATATCAAAATTCCGCGAAAAATCTCATAATTATGAACTAGTTTTTATTTTTATGGATTACACTACAGATAACAAATATTAAAAATAATTAGTCCGCGAAACATGAAAAATCACAAAATTTCAAGCAAATCCGATGACAAAGAGATAATATAATTATTAGTCTTATATCGTACAATGGGTACCAAGCTTTAAAAGGGTATAACTCTGAAACAGTAAGAGCAAATGCAAAATTTTTTTGACAAAATCATTCAGAATTCATCAGTCCTTTAAACTGCATCATTAGTTTTTTAATCTTCGCAGTATGCGTTGTTTTCAAAATGTATGCAAAATTATAAAAAAATTAATTTACAAAATTCCCAAAAAAAATAGAAAAAAAAGATATTTGTCAAAATTAAAAAAAAAAAAGCTAAAATTAAAATAAAAATTCGTCAAATTTGAAAAATCGCCAACATTTAAAAAATCGTTAAAATTGAAAAAAAAAAAATCGCCTGAACTTGCAGAAAAAACGTCTAAATAAAAAAAAGTTATTTACAATTTATAACGAGCTTTCAACCTGCGTATATTTACAAATATAATCAAACTTATTAGCTAGGCTGATGCTAGTATTTCGATCTGGCTAAAAGATCTTATCAGAACTCGAAGGTTTAGAAAAGCTAGAGCCTCCAGATTAGGCAGAGCTGTAACAAAAAACCTATTAATCATCAATTTTGCTCCATTTTTGTCTTCTTAGTAATCAAACACGTGGTTAGGGTCTTTTCCTAATAAGCAGCATGACATTACTAAACTTTGAAGACCAAAACTTGTTCTGGTTATATAAAAAAATTTTAGTTTTTACTCTGGCTCAAGTAATATTTTTTATAGTTTTATTAGTTTTTTGTTTTTATATACATCGAGATTTAATTAATTAAATTAAATTCAATAACAATTAAGCAAAGTTGATTTTTTTTTTTTAAGAGAAGCAACACTTAGGAAATTCTTCCTATTAGGAAATTCTTCCTTTCCACTATTCCCTTTCCTTTGGAAAGATGAAAAGTGGGGAAAGATAAAGGGCGTCAAATATGCCAACACTATTATTGAGCAAGATAATAACTCTTAGAACAGTTGTTGCTCGCCACCTGATGGAGAGTTGGCGAACTTATTGAAACTTTACTTAACAACTGTCGTTTGCTTTGGTTTGGTGAGTTAAATAAGAAATATTTACAATTAGCACTTCAAGGCGTGAAGTATGTAAATGGAGGTCACAGCTGACCAGAAAATGCTGTATTTTATTCAATCTAGTTGGTGTCTAAAAATTGTTAAAATTAAAAATAATTTGCGAAATTTGAAAAATCAATATAAAATAAAATATAACAAAAAATACATAAAATCTGCTAAATGAAATTTTAAAATTCATATCCCGAAAACATTTTAGTTTTTGCCATTATTTTTTTTTTATGCTTCAGCTAGTCTTTTTTAATCTAGACCATTATTATTAGCTAATATTACACACAATGAACAATATAGCTATTGCAACTGAAATTCAGTTAATACAACAAAAATTCGGTTAGTACGAATTCCAGTCGGTTGGTACAACTTAACATTAGTTTTCACAACAAAGTTCGGTTAATGCAATTGAGTTTTAGTTTCAACGAATGTACACTTGTAATAATCCATGCATAAAAATACGAAATTATTTTCAAAACGATTAATGAAATTGAGTTTTCTTTGCAACTAATGTGCACTCATAATAATCTAAGCATAAAAATACAAAATTATTGTCAAAACTACAAAAAAAATTTCGTAAAATGTACAAATTTTCGTTTATTTTACAAAAAATTTGGTACTTTTGACATTTTTCGTAATTTTACGCATGTTTTATTATAAGTGTAAATAGCGATGTACTAACTGAATATACATGGTCACATATGGTCAAAATAATAAGTACAGCCTAAAATATATTTTTTAATTTCTTGCAGGCAAATGTTTATTTAAATTTTAAGAAAAAGCAAATGATATTATGTTTTATTACAACATATGAAAACAATAACAAATAATAAACATTAAATTCAGTCTTGGTTAAAAAGTAAGAAATCAATCAAAAATCCTTGGACAAAATAATAAGTACATTTAGTAAAAATAAGCAAAACAGTATATAATCCAAATTTTATCGGCTAAATTTATTGGTTTTTGTTGAGTTCCGTTAGTAGCCGGTATATCCACCAATATTTTGAATTATTTTGTTGACTATTTTAGGCATGCTGGCAATAAGATTTCGACAGGTCTCCACTGGTATTTCATACCAAGTTTTTTTGACAAAATTCCTTAACTGCTCATTATTTTGAAAAACTGTCTTTCCTATTCTTTGCTTTAACTCTCCCCAAAGATTTTCGATAGGGTTCAAGTCCGGTGATTGACTTGGCCAGTCAAGCAGGGTCACATGATTATCTTGGAACCAATCCTTTACCAACTTAGAAGTATGCTTTGGATCATTATCATGTTGAAAGGTCCATCTGAGTGGCATATTTTTCTCAGCATAGGTCAACATCGTATTTTCCAAGATATCTTTGTAGTGGAATCTGGTCATAGTATCGGTAATTCGATGTATTGCGTAACTGTCTTTTTTATGAAGCGAACTTTGAATTCCTTACCTTTAAGGCGTCGAACATTCCGAGCGGAGTCGTTTCCAAATAAATTTATTTTTGTTTCATAGCTCCACAAAATATTTCTACATTTTTTCGCCATTTGCTCCTGACCAATTGGAATGACTTCCTGCAAAGGCTAACCTAGCCTTTAAATTCTTTTGTCTGAGCAAAGGAACTCTTCTGGCTATCCGTCCCGTCCGGGTAAATCGGCTTCTTTTAGTCTACGACAAACCGTTCGCGAAGAGATTATATTTCCAATATCTGCTGAAATGGTCCTTGAAGATACAAAAGGGTCATTCTTCGCAAGAGTTACAATATGGATGTAGGTTGTTTTTGATGTCTTTTTTGGTCTTCCGCGAGTTTCAACTGGATTTTTAGGCTTTTAAGCATTTTGGACAAAAAATAATGACCGATCCATATTTTTCGCAATAGAACGGAGACTTTGACCACTTTCTCTTAGTCTTGAAACAATTTTTCTTTCCTCTGAATAACAATGGCATTTTCTAACCATCACAGATTTTTTTATTTATTATTTCGTTATGAATAACTAACTACACACACACTTAGGAAATTATGTTGGTAAAGACGACTGCAATTGTAGTCAAAAACAAATGAAATTTCATTTAAAAAAAGGACGACTTACATTTCATTAAATTCAACTAACATTGTCATTTGTTTTTTAATGTTCAAAAAATGACTAACAATTGTAGTAAAAATGAACCACATGGTAGTAAAAAATAAACCAAATTTTTTTTTTTTTATTTTTTTAAATACCAAAAAACAACTGTAAAAAATGAATGTAAAATCATAAAACAGTCATTTGATGTGAGTTGTTTTTTTAAATGAACTACAAGGTTAGTTAAAAATTTTATTTGTTCTACAAATGACTTACATTCACATTAAAAATAATGAAACTGTATTACAACCCAAACAACTACATATTTTAAAGCAGAAGTTCCCTGAGTGCAGCAATAAAATAACTAGCCTTTCCAAAAGACAGAGCAGACTGCGAAAATATTAAAGAATTTAATTCAATGTACTTATTATTTTGACCAAGTACTGAAAGCCAACCTGTACAAAACTTTCAGTTAGGTTAACTAAAATTAAACATGAAGAAATAATAAGTAAGTGTACTTATTATTTTGACCATATGTGTAAGTTGTTACCATTTTACCATTAAAATACACTTTTTAAACTCGGTTGTCACTTTACTTCTCTGTGTGTGAATCGATTTTTTTTCATTTTAATTGATTTTTTGTTTTAAATATTGGCGATTTTTTTAAATTTTGGCATTTTTTCACTTTATTATTATATGGGTAATACAAATTTTAAAATTTAAACTTTAAATTAAAAAATTTAACAGATATTATTAAACTTTTAATTAATAATGAGTTTAAAATCAAACAAATGTTTAAATGAAATTTTATTGTCTATAATTTTTTCTGTTTGATTTATTCGCTTGCTTTTTCCTTACTACTCGATTACTTTTATTCATTTCTATAACATCACTAATTACAAAAATATTTACCTTCAATAATGTTGACAATGATGACTGCTAATGCAGCAGTGCTGCATATTTACTATTTTGTGCATTACAATATGCAAATGCATTGTAGAAAACCACATGAACATATCAAAAATGATGATGATGATCATGACGATGAAGACGATGAAGACCAGGACGACTGCAAAGAAGTGTCGTTATTTCTATGTTATACAAGTATTCGCTTTCAACAAAAACCACAAAAAAAGCTTTTTGTAGCACATTGACAAAAATACACGATAAAACTGAATTATTAGCAAATGTAATTCTGTCTAAGTACGACTACACACACACACACACACACATATATAAGTATGTTTTTGAATACATTGTCGTCGCATTTAGCTAAATTGAAAACCGCGACTTAATGGCACAATTGTTGTTGGGTGTGTGTGTGTGCTAAGCAAAGTGAAGAAACCTGCATGATTTTAATAAACCAAGTGCATTAACGGAATTATTCAATGTATTCATTCATTCATTGAATTGATGATATTGAACAAAAACACAAGAACTAATATTATGGTTTAAGAGAGATTCAAGTTTTTCTTCTGTTTATTTAGTATTTGTCTCAAGAAAAACGCTTTTGTATGCAAATTGAACATTTGGTTAAATTTGTTGTTTTAATCGTTTAAGGGGAAAATGTTAGAAATAGCGAACTATTTTTATAACACTATGCTACAACATTTAAATTAATTTTTTTAAATGCAAATAAGCTAAAAAGGTACATTTTTACGTTAATAAAATCTTATAAAACTCTAAAAAAGTATATCGTAACAGATATATAAAAATCGGTAAAAATTTTTATTTAAAAAAAATTTCAGATTCTATGTAATGACCGAAGTTGCCGTAGTAATTTCTGCCAACATCCCATGATGCCACTAAATTACCGAACTATTTAATTATTGCAATTCCAATATTCTTATTAAATTTCAAAGCCCTTTGAAAGAATTAAAATAAATTTGATGTTAGCCATTACCAACATCATTACTTCTTACTTAACAATTCTCAGCCATCTCTCGTCATTTCGGGCAACGTCACAGAAGTCTAGATCAGTTGACAGCGGTCGTAACTGCTAGAACAAGGTAACTTATTATTCTTTCTCCTCCAGATGCAGCACTAAAATCTTGCAGTCCCAGGTAACGCCATATCCTTGAAGATGCTGCGTCCTGCGAACACACCGGAAGGACCCTGAGTAATCCCTGAATATTCTCGGAATATTCTTGAAGGTCCTTGGTATTTTCTTTAAAGATCCTGGAATTATTCTTGAAGATCCTGGAATTATTCTTGAAAGTTCCTGGTATTATCCTTGAAAGTCAAGCCAGTACCTTTTAGTGTCCTTTGGATTATCATAGAATGTCCTTGCAGCTTTCTTGAACGTCTTTGAATTATTCTTAAAGGTCCTGCCAACATCCTTAAGGTTCCTTTGGAGTCATTCGCATAGTCCTTACCTAATAAGAGGAAACGTGCTGTCACAAGTCGTTGTCCTCCAGTCATCTTAAAGCACACGGGTTCCACTTGTGACAATATTTTAACTCTATCTTGGCTAGGTTTATAATTAAAGTTATCTACATAACGTTGTGCTAAAAAATTCACGATTTTTAATATACTTGACAAGCTGCCTACTAAGTGCTGTAGTTCTGGTAAAAATACGATTTTAAGAAATTTTAATACATCCTCAACATCTAAAGTTATTTTTCGCTAATTTTTTTATTTTTGGACAGTTTTGGAAATAAGTATAATAAAGCAAACATTTTTTAATGTCGTAATAGTTTTAAAGTTTATGATAAATTAGTCGACATATAAACACAATTATGTCTTCAAAAAGGTATAAAAATACAAAATTCCCCAGACTACGAATGTACAAAATATCACTTGACCTCGAAATTCGAGTACAAATCTTAAACGTTTTTGAAATTGTTTACTGAAACATAATTTTTTTATTTCATTGACACACAAATTGGGTGACATGGAAATTTTTTTTTTTGTTAACCTGCTCTAAAGTGATGGCAAAAACGGACAATATTTTCAGAATATACTTCAAATTTCCCATTTAGAATTTAAAAAAATTTTCTTCAACAAAATCGCAAAAATTGAGCTTTGAACCAAATGAAATTGTTAAATAAAGGGTGGTTTTTATAGAGGTATAGAACTTTGAAATGGATTAAAACAAAGATGAATTATTAAAATTTACATGAAATTTACTTTATTCGAAAGATAATCTTCTGGTATTATAATTTAAATATAACTTCTGGCATATGATCGCCACGGCTGGCTCGGATGTAGTCTAATCTGGAGGTTCAAATTTCGAAGACTTTTTATAACATGTGTGATCGTATATTGGCAATAACCCGGCGAATGTTGTCCTCCAAGTGGTCAATTGTTTCGGGCTTATCGGCGTAGACTAGTGACTTCACATATCCTCACAGAAAATAGTCAAGCGGCGTTAAATCGCACGATCTTGGAAGCCAATTCACGTGTCCGAAACGTGAAACTATGCGGTTACCAAACGTTTCTTCAATAAATCAATTGTCGCACGAGTTGGGTGACATGTTGCGACGTCTTGTTGAAACCACAGCTCCTGTACATCATGGTTATTCAATTGATGAACGAAAAAGTCAGTAATCATGGCTCTATAACGGCCACCATTGACTTTAACGTTCTGACCAGCATCGTTTTTAAAGAAGTACGGACCAATGATTTCACCAGCTTATAAAGCACAACAAACAGTCCGTTTTTGTGTCTCAACATAAACTTGAGGATTGTAATCACTCCAAATACGGCAGTTTTTTTATTGACGTATCCATTTAACCAAAAATGAGCTTCATCGCTAAACAAAATTCGCAAAATTCGTGCTCGATACGTATTTCAGAACCATGATTTCCAAAATAAATTTCCACAATTTGGAGTCAGTCTATTCATGTTGAAATACCAAACCAAACTGAACACAAATCACTTGATAGCTGACAAAATGACCGCCAGTTAAAAAGTGTTGCCAACTTAAAATTATGTACCTGTATAAAAAAAAACCCTTTAGAATATGTTGTGTTTCAATATTAGTTTATAATCCGGATTCCCAATTCGATCCCAGTAATGGTAACATTAGCAGTTGGTCTGGCAACCCTGCCAATTAAAAGCTTTAAGATTTAAAGCTGTTGGCTAGACTTGTAAGAAAAGACGGAAATAACTCATGTTGTTCGGATAACCAATTAACATCACCGATTTTCTGTGGTTGGTTGATATATATATACCTGATCAAACCTTGAGTTTCTTGTGGGTGGTATATTAGAATGAGGCTGAAATTATCCTAGTCACTTAGGTCGAAAGTGCGGCACACCCCCACAAGGAAATTTTTTCATCTTCTCTTACATTTGTTAAAATTAGTGTTTTCTATTTGAAATACTAACATTTAATTATGATCTCTCAAGTCTGACCATTCAAAATGAAATGCAATCTTAAAAAATATCAACAATACAATAATAAAAATCTTCATAAAAGAAATGAAATTAATCATTCAGACCATGAAGAATTATAGAATTTATGAAACGGTTTCATAAAATTTTTTAATATTAAGAAGTTTCCTTGAACTAAGAAAACTCTTCATGAACGTCTCGAAAAATGCATTGGACCCAATGAACTGCATCACATGAACCGTTTCACATGATTTTTTAAGCAATTTCATAGAAGTCCAAAATTGATAAAAAGCTGCATTGGATTAATAAAGCACTTAATAAAATATGTTGAACACTTGAGAAATAAATCTTAAAACTAAAGTTTGAAATGTATGAAAATAATTGAAATAATGAAATTTCATGAAAAAATAAAAAAAAAACAAGTCTTTCATATAATTTCATAGCTCTAAAGTAAAGTAAATTTTCATTAAATTTATTAAGAGATAATTTATGAAATAGAATACATTTTTTTATGAAATTTTGAAATTTTTATGAAAAAAAGTTTATGAAATTTTTTTTAATGTTAATAAAATTTTTTATATATAATGAAATTCATCATTGAACCTAAGAAAAAAAATTTATGAACTTGTTTCATTATTATGATGAATACAAATACTTGCCTGGAAATTGTTAATGCCTGCCGTATAAATCGAGTTTATATTAAAAAAAGTCCTTAACCATTCGTCTTCATTCAAAACTCATTGTTTTGAATTAACACTTAACTTGTCAGTTTTATATGTACTCAACAAAAAATATGAGGTAATTTATTATTTTATATCATCGTTACCTGTCAGTAGGCAGTTGTAGTTTTTACATTTCGTTTGTTGGCTTTTTTTTCCCCCAACTCACACACCACATTTTTTTTTGTTTTTATTTCATTTTTATTTGATTGTGCCTGTATATGGAATTTAGTTAATCATATCCTTTTAATTAATTGAAACATGTTTTTATTTTGGTTTTATTCGCGTTTTTTTCTCGTATTCCATAATACACAAGTGTAAATTTAATGTTGTAGTTTTTGAGGTCTGAAAAGAAATTAAAAGAAAAAAAACTCGTGTTTGCGTTTAAGATATAGCGCCAGAAAATATATTCAGTCATACACCATATATACCATTTAAACATGCAATCCCTTTGTGTGGACTTAAGTCGTAAAACTATACTTAATTTAATAAACTTTTATGAACACTATAATACAGGATGGGTGGTAAGTTTAGTTTATCACTGTGTTTGTACTTTTGGTTATTCTAGTTTACTAATTTAGTTCAAGAAATAGTTCATTTTTAAAAGATCTTTTATGAATTGCGTTCCTTTTATTTAAAATTGTAAAACAAAACCTTAACCAACAAATTGTTATGAAAAATTTGTGCAAAAAAGTTGTGTCATCATCGCACAGTAGCGCTCGCCATTCACAGTAATGTTTCTGCCATCGTCGTCTTTGAAAAGTACGGTTCAATGATGCCACCGGCCCATAATCCACACCAAAAAGTGCATTTTTTCGGGATGCATTGGCAGTTCTTGCAATGCTTCTGGTTGTTCTTCACACCAAATATGGCAATTTAGCTTGTTAACGTATCCATTGAACCAGAAATGAGATTCGTCGCTGGACATAATTTTCCGATAAAAAAGTGGATCTTCATCTAACTTTACCAGCGCCCATTCACCAAAAGTTAGCCGTTGTGGTAGGTCGTATCGCTTCAATTTTTGCACCAGCTGTATTTTAAAAGTTTTACACCCAAATCCGTCGGCATAATTTTCCACGCAGTGGAGTAACAGAGGCCCAATTGCTGCGAAAGGCGCCGAATCAATAATTCACTGCCATCAACAACACTGGCGGATACAGCTGCGAAATTTTCCTCAGTCCGCTCTCTACGTATGCATGTTGGAGGTTTAATGCACAGTAATGAAAATTTGGTGCTAAATTTAGTCACAAGATTCCGAATAGCCGCCTCAGA
Source organism: Delia radicum (assembly GCA_021234595.1). NCBI lineage: Eukaryota > Metazoa > Arthropoda > Insecta > Diptera > Anthomyiidae > Delia > Delia radicum. The sequence continues at coordinate 160,885,666 of CM037855.1, read as the reverse complement.
AGGTCGCCCAAACTAACCATAAATTGGAAGAAGTGCACGATGCAATTTCTTAACAGTGCAATAATCTGCAAGCGTTGTTCGTTTGTAAGTCGAATCATGGTTAAATTATAGACCACACTGAACATGTTACACGAAAACAGCTGAGCTGACAAAAACAGTGTTGCCAAAAAAAAAGTTGCTAAAAAATCATCCTTTATAATTAATTTTATATTTGTTAGTTTGTTCGCTATCAAAATTTTATTTTTTTAAATATTTCTCTGACATTTTTAACAATCGATCCTATTACTTAAAGGAAGATCGCCAAACACGTTTTTATTTAACACACCCCACTTCTACGCCCACTTTTTATATAAAAATATGAATTTGTTATTTAATAATAATAATTTTATTGTTTTTTAAAGATAAGCAATCCTCAGGAAAATTTTTAATGTGTTTCTTTTTTGAAAAGGGAATAATGTTGGGATGAAAAGTGGGGAAATATGAAGGGCTTCAAACTAGGTACACATGTTCCCTATACAACAGTCGAAGTCAACATATAATTATTATTGTCCACGCCTACTTTCACGGCCACTTTTTTTTACAAATTTGTAAGTTCATTATTTTACTTTAGACAAAACATTATTTTCTCACTGAAACTTGCTCGAGACTGTCACACGTGATACGATAATAAAACTCCACACAAGATCGCCACATATTTTTCGTCGTGAAAGTAAAAGTAGGCGCTTTTACTTTCACTTTTTTTTTTTTGCTAACTTTATGTTTCACATCGGATTGTATCTAATTTTGTTTATGTTTTTAAAGGGCTTTCGCTCGATTTTAATTCACATGATTCTATATCCCAGGCAATATCGCCATATATTTTTTCGACCACACCCATTTTTATGGCCCTTTTTGAAAAAATTGTATATACGCTTTAGGTGTTTCTTATATCAATTTTCATTTTTCAACTGATTTCACTAAAACTTTTTATAACAAGATCCTTAATCACGGTGGAAGTTGCCTTACAAATTTTAATTGATTTTTCTTAACACATGTGAAATTCGTATAGTCCACTTTAGTTGATTGCTAAACTAATTTTAATTTTATTAAATTGGCACTCATGAACAGTTTTTAAAGTTATAAATGCATAGTCCACCATGGATTTTAGCAATAGAATTTGTTACTTTTCAACAGTTGTCGCTTAAATTTGGCAAATTTGCAGCTTTTTGCAGAACCTGTCTTTGTAGTACATAATTTCGAATAAATTTAGGTACATTCAAAACAATTCTGTAAGGTATGCACCTTTTTTGGTAGGAGGATACTTGCAGATAAATTGCTAATATCAGCATATCTAATTAGATAGGATCAAATAACTAGTCAAATACAATTTAATTTGAAAAATGGTGAATACAATTGTATCTACGTGTTTCAAATTGGATCAAATTGGATTTAATTCCTTCAAATTATATACAATTGAATCCGAATTTTGAGCAGTTGTTATTGTACTAATAATATCATAATATCCGGTTAGAATTAACATATATGTATTAACTCATTCATGCTCATATATGAAGTCAGTCGAGGTCATACATGTACATATACAACCATATATGATTCACATGTGTACACAAGAGTTCATATGTAATCAAATGCATAAGCATTACCGCAATTTTCGTTAATGTACACAGATATGATTCCTTATATGACCATATATGATTCCTTATATGACCATATAAGAATGGTTTACGGGCACATATGAATCATGTATGGGCACATGTGGACATGTATGCAGTATGTGCGTTCTTGCATTTATCCATATATGTCGATTTTTTAACAGGGTACTTAAAATTTAATACAATTAGGTCCACTTTCGTTTAAATGGTTTAATTTGTACTTTTATTAAATTTTATATCTAAATTTAAAGAAATTATGAAATAACTAAATTTTAAACAATTTTGGAAAACCCATTATTGAATTTTTTACTGAAGGTTAGGTTAGCATTTTGAATGTGAGAAAAGTTCAAATAAAATTGAAGTTTTTAAACTGTTTATTTTTAAATAAAATTACGATAATTAATGCATGAATGGTTATTTTAAAGCTTCAAATAATACCGAAGAAATGTGTTTTCAAGAAAAATGTAACTGGCAATATATTGTTCATTTTAACCGAGGTAAAATGTATTTATCATTTTTTATAGTTTCACACAAGGCCTTTAAAATTTAAACTATTCTAAAAATAGAGAAGTTCTCTCATTGGATTTCTTAAAATTTTTTTTCTATACATTATTCAAAAAATGTCTGTGTTTGCGGTTTCAAATTGTTCAATATTATGTTCAAAATTATGGGAGAAATTGCAAAATTTTGTTACAATTTGATTGTAATAATTCTTCCCTGAAGAAGTCACCCAATGTGGAGACGAAATATTGGAAATAAATAATTATAATTAATAAATAAATGATCTTAAGCTTGTTTAAAATAAGAAGAATTAAATAAAAGAAGAAAAGAAAGAAAGAAAGCTAAACATTTTAAAAACGTTTTACTAAATTTTCTACAAACTGTTTTATTTGACAGTACATTTAGACTACTTAGGGTATTTGAAATTCGTCTAATATGAATTCACTTTCTTGTTGATACTGTCGCTACTGCTTTTTAACGGCAAAAACCTTTCACAAGTTTTTTTTTTTTTTGTTTGCTTCACATTTTACATAAATATTATGCGTATTTATGTATCATAAAAAATTTACTTTTAGTTTAGTTAAGTAAATTGAGTTAAGTTTAACTAAACTTAAATATTACAAGCCGCTTAAATTCATAAAGATAAGTTTTATTAAGATTAAAACGGTAACTAAAGTACAAAATACGAGGTGGAGATTTTTTTATGAGGATTTTGATCAAAATGTTTTTTAAGTTGAACATTGTTAACGTGGGAGGCTTTTTACACAATAATCATTTGCAAAATAAGCAAAAAGTCCGTTATAAAGATGTAAGCAAGATATAATTAAAAAAATACCTTAACTTAACTTTAATAGATACACCGTGACATTTTTGTAAAACATTTTATAATAAAGAAATTGCATCAACATGCAGTTTTTTTAAAACGTACTCACAAGGTAGGACAGTTCATGGGTTCCCGCCGATTTCAATGAATTTTGTACACCTTATAGCGAATAAAAAATTAAACAGTTTTTTAGCTAACCAATCTAACATTTCAGGGTTAAAAAATTAACGTTTTTCTGCTTTTTGCATTTTTATAATTTTACTTCCAAATAAACTATATATAAAAAAACTCCTTGCCCTATATTTTACTTGCGAATATTTAAATTGATTTAAATGTCAAATCATCGTATTGAAAATAGGGTGCTACTGTGCAGCCTTAACGGATGCACCGATTTTCAATATTTTTGTTTTGTTTGGAGGAATAATACACTCTCTGTTAAAATCGACATATATGGATCCATACATGAACACACATGCTTCATACATGTCCACATGCATCCATCCATGATTCATATGTGTTCATAAACCATTTTTATATATTCATATTAGGAATCATAAATGTTAAAGTTGATGAAATATTTACATATCTAATTATACATATCTATACATTTCCATATATGGCGATAAGTGTACATTACCGAAAATTGAGGTAATATTTCTACATATGAACTTTGATGAACACATATGAATTTTTTATTGTTGTAAAATGTGTTTTTTATACAGGTATAGAACTTTAAGTTGGCAACACTTTTTTAGCCTTCGGCATTTTGTCAGCTGTCAAGTGACTTAGTTGGTTTGGCATTTCAACATGAATAGACTGACGACTGATCAACGCTTCCAAATTGTGCAAATTTATTTTGGAAAACATGGTTCTGTTCGAAATACGTATTGCGCACTATGTCCATTTTACGGTCAGCATAATCAACCATCAGAGCAGTTAATTCGATTAACTAAAACTGCAGTATTTGGAGTGATGATAATCCTCAAATATATGTTGAGACACCGTTACATCCAGAAAAACTGACTGTTTGGTGTGCTTTATGAGCTGGTGG
>CM037855.1:160862411-160881539 GCA_021234595.1 Delia radicum | reverse complement strand
CTTGGCCAGGCCGCATTCTACACTAGACGACCGCCTAAGAGAATTATCACTAGAATTCGGCCATTGAAACTTTTCATTAAATTAATGCAGTTTTCCATAAAATTTATTGCATAAATTTTATTGCTTGTGTCGTCTTTAAAGACGTAGGAAAAGCGGATTACCATATCACCACAGACTCCCCTATAGAATAAAAATCCAAGTTTCCTTCAATAAAGGTTTAAATTGAAACTTTTCATTAAATTAATGCAGTTTTCCATAAAATTTATTGTTTAAATTTTATTGTTTATGTCATCTTTAAAGATGTAGGCAAATCAGATTACCACATCCCCACAGACTCCCCTATAGATTAACATTCCAAGTTTTCTTTAATAAAGGTTTAAAGGTTCGTGTGATTTGAGATTCTCTATTATATTTTATTTACCTATTTGTACTATAAAATGTTTAATTGAAATCATTCAATGTTTTTAAAAAGTGTCTTGTGGATTATATTTACCATTCAAATACAGTATTCACACTAGAGTCTTAAAAAACGCGTGTGAGTGCTATTTTATTTCCTATACACACATCATTAGATATTGGCGCCACTGTCAAAGATACGGACACACACTACCATACCACGTTCGTCGTATCGTGCATGAATGACTAGATTTACAAGATTTCATTGCGGTTTCCAACAGCACATCGGAAAACATGAACACGTACACGTACAAATCACTTGAATGTTGTTTTATGCAAAAATGTGCTTGTAAAACGTATGTATATGACTTCCTTAGGCTATTTTTCAAAGATGACACATATTTTTTTTACAATGTTTTTTAGATTTTTGCATGACATTCACATCCAGTTTTTCTTTTTTTTATATTTTCTATAATTTAGTCTATCAAATGTTTAAGAGACTGATGCATAAAATTAGGGTGACTTTTAATCAAAGAGCACTTAAAAAATTTTCATTTAAAATTTAAACAAACTACAAAATTTTTTTTAAAAATTTTAATTTTTAGAGATTACATGTAAAAATAGAAATATATATGATATATAGACTTGTATATAATCATGCACTGGCAGACATTACAATATAAGTAAAAGCATGGTGCAATATATGACCATACATGATCTCATACTGAATACTAACAACAAGTGCCTAAGATCACCTCCATGTTGGTTTCACCTGGGCAACGACAAGTTCGACGTCTCTATTGGTACCGATAGAGATACGTTCTTGGCGGCTGACGATCATGGCTAGATTGACGAGGCTCTACGGTCTTATCTGTGGTTTCAGATTTGTACTTGTGGACCTCGTTGATCAAAGGTAGACCACTGCTGAGTTAATTGGGACTCAAGTGGAAGTAGCTTCGGCTACAAGGTCTTACCAAAGACTATAAAATGGTACCACGGGAGCAATTGGCCCGCCGTAAAGGTATCTTTAGAAGAGTCCTCTGCTTATATTCAATTCGGATTGGCAAGAAGTCTCGGTATACTTGTGATACTAGTTAATTATGCCAGACAGGACAATCGTTGCAACAAGACGGGGCCGGTCGGTGCGGATGAGTGGAGTGCGTCTGATGGAGTGATGCTTGGTCGTTGTCATTGTCGTTTGTTGAGAAACTGGGTGGTAAGGCCCAGGTTAGTTGCGTTGCGTGTGCTGGATGTGTTGCTGTTCTTGAGCGAGCTGGGATTGTCTGACATAATAATAACTGGTAATTAGCTATACAGCGTCATTGCTTTGTGTTCGAATTGTTTTACATATTTGCATGATTCCTCTATTGTCCTTTACGGTAATGGCTATTGGGAACGGCCCTTAGGGGAGTTTCGTGGTGGCTGTGGTTAGCCTAAATGCAGCAAGAGCACTTCGGTGTTCAGTGTGGAGTTGCACTCTCAACCGGGTGCTGTGACCCAGAGATCAAAGCAGAGGTTTTAGGTAGTCCTCGACCCCCCCAGTGGGGTGAGTAATTGCCAATATTCAAACTCAGGAACTGGAACCCTAACGTGGACGCTCAGCGTCCCGCACAAGGCGGCGGTGGTGGACGCCAGATTTTACCCGGTGTTAGGAGCACCGTGGGGTTAGGCCATTACGGCGGGTACCCACGTTAAACAATGACTCATCTGTATATGGACATGTATGATAATACATACTCATATATGATCCATATATGCTTATATGTAATCATTTATCACCAAGCACTGCCATATTCCCTCAAAATTCGGCTCCAAAGATATATGTTCGTATATGATCATGTATGGTCATCAGTGTTCCCCAAAATTTTTTTTAATTTTTTTTTATTTGCTTCCGGAGTAGAAACCCTCATATACAATTATTTTTTATTTAATCAAATATTATATAAAAACATATAGCTTTATATAGATAAATATGGATATATAGACGGTGCAAATCATCATATATAATTTTATCTTGGACTTTGATTTTCGAAATATTGTGACATAGTCGCATACACTTTAATATCTAAATATATTAGATATTAAAAATAGATATTACTTTTATGGTATATATAAATTAACATGATTTCATATATACTTTATATGGTTTAATACAATGATATGTTAAATATTATATGTGGTATCATATTAAAATATTATTCCACATCGAATCTGAAGTGTTAGGGTCAATTTTAAATTGAAGCTTTAATTTTGCTTTAGACATATGAAATATTGAAAGTAAATTTTGAATTGCAATGAAAAATTTAAACAATTTCAAATGTTATTGAGTTGAACAGAATTTTAAAATTATATTTTCATTTGTACACTCAGGGAACTTCTGCTTTAAAAATATTTAGTTGTATGGGTTGTAATACAGTTTTCTTATTTTTATTGTAAATGTCAGTTATTTGTGGAACAAATTAAACTTTTACTAGCCTTCATTTAAAAAAACAAACCACATCAAATAACTGTTTTATGATTTTACATTAATTTCTTACAGTCGTTTTTTGTTATTTAAAAAAAATAGAAAAAGCAAATATTTTTTAATTTTTTACTAATTTGCGTACACTCAAATAAAAAAGTCAGTAAAGTCAGCAAAAAATTTTGATGAGTCAGCAAAATTTTAGTCAGGAGGGTGATTGCAAAAAAATTTGCTAATGTCAGCAAAATCTTTTGCTGAAAATCAGCGAGCTGATTTTTAGCAACAAAATTAGTAGATTCGGCAAAAGTTTTGCTAAAACTTAGTGGATTAGAAATTAAAAAACGCTTGCTAAACATTACTAAAATTTTTGCTGAATATTAGTAGACTGAAAAAAACTCAAAAAATTTGTAGAAAATTTATACTTTAGTTAATTTTTTTTGCTGAAAATCATAATATATATTTTTGTGATTCTGTTTAAAATAATTTATAATACGTTACAAAATTTCAAAATGTTCATACTCCCAAATTGACGACATTAATTAATGTAATATGTAAAAACAATAGAAATAATTATATATAACATAAACAAAATTATCTTTCAACTACTTAAATCAATGATGATATCTTTTAAAGGAACGTAAATGCCGCAGAGAATTATAGAAACGAAACGAAAAAATAACAAAATATAACATATACAACCCTTTTTTGGAATAAGAAAAAAGAAACAGAAAAATCTACCTAAGATGTATGTCTTTGTTTTTTTTTATATTATATCTTACTAGAGTTGTACTTTTTTGCATAGTTTTCCTCGTCACTACTACATCATGACATGCCGAGACATCTAATTCATTCTGAGTATATCTTTCAGTCTGGTTGTTGTTCACACTATTAATGTGCTAATCAACACAATTTTTTTTAGCAAAATAAATTAGTAAAAGATTAATAAAACATAAGTTCAAAACTGTTAAGTGCTGAATAAGTATAACTAAAATTTTAGTTTAAAACATAATTTTAGCAAAAAAAATTTGAAGAAAAATAGTATACCTGATTTACAAGATGTTTTACTAACTTTTCTACTAACTTATTTTTTTTTAATGTAATTAATTTTTAATACAATTGTTAGTAATTTTTTCAACATTAAAAACAAATGAGAAATGTTAGTTAAATTTAATGAAATGTAAGTCGTCCTTTCATCAACTTCGCTCAAAAATTAGTGTTAACGTCCAGGAAAATTTTCTCTGTGTATAGTTCAATTTTCACATGGGGCATTCATTTTTTTGTCGGAAATCAGAACCAAAGTTTATAAAATTTGTGGTTTTAGTATACAATCTCGAAAAGCATGTATTAAAACATTTTGTAAAACTGGTTATCTCGGAATATATTCCAGAACAACTTCTTTTGACACCGGTTGGATATAACCGGTTCTAGAACAGGGAGCCTGGGAGTCAAAATATAAGGATTCACTGTCCCAGAACCAGTGTTATAAATGGTTCTAAGCCAACCTCTTCTCATTTGATGGTAAAGAAGGTGTTGTAAATAGCACAAACTTCATACAATAAGAATCGCTTGTAGAACAGAATTTAGAACATTTAGTAATACAGTTTAAGTTGTTCTGCAATCTGTTATTTGGATTTTACTATTTTTTTGGGTAATGTCAAGTATGAAGAAATTTTAATAAAAATCGATAAAATTGTTAATTGCAGTAATTAAAAAGCAATTATAAATTTACGAAACTTTAAATTTTATAAAGAATATGGTAAATTCTAATATTTTTATATTCTAATTTTTAATAATATAGGTGAAAAAAATAATTTCTTTAATTTTTTCAATTAAAATGGTTGTTGATTAACAAAGTCATAGTCAGTTAATTATGTAATTGATTTAATTAAAACACGTTATCAGTCCAAAGCAGAGACTGAGAAAGCCTCGCACGTCCATTTTTTTTTTTTTAATAATGTTATTTTTCAATATTTTTTATGTTTTTTTTCTATCAATCCACACTGTCTGGTCCACGTCAAATAAACGAGATTTCCTCCATGTCCCAGCACATATTTTTTATTTTATGGTCTGTCCTGTAAGTCCAAGTCAAATAAACGATGTTCTATCAACGTCCTCAATTCTAGAGCTCTTGAAAATTGTATCGATGCACAGCCCACATGTGGTCTGTGGACTGTAGGCACTTTCCGTTCACAGCCCATATATGGACTGTGGACTGTTAACGTGTTAAAACTTTAACTCGTAATAGTAGTTTTTTTTTATTTAATCAATTACTAAATTAATTGACCATTGTTTTTTTATTTAACAAAATTATTAATTGTAGGAATTAAAAAATATTTTTTGGGTGTAAGAAAGGATTTGAAAAAAATTATGAAGTAAAACTGTAAAACACTGAAATATCATTTGTTTTATCTTCTTTCAAACAAATATGGGATTTTTCGTACGTGTAAGCTTGTGACATTTCTTAATTTGAAATAAAAATTAAATTCAAAAAAATGCCACTCTAATACAAATCCTACAAATTATTCATAACACATGCAATTAATTTATTAGATAAATGTAAAAACTTGTGGTATTTAATTTAAATTGTGATTATACAATTTGCGCAAAAAATGACAAGTTATCTTAGGGTCAATAAACTTTGACAAATATTTTGATTGTTTTTTTTTTCAGAAAATAAAAACTTGAAATATCATCATAAAATCTTAAAGTAGTACATATTTTCTGCATTTGTTTTCAATTTATATTTTGTTTTTTTTTTTTTTGTTATTTTGGGGGTTTGTCACGTGCCTGCAATGACATGTCATCGTAGGTATTATTTTTTTTATTGAGGCCATAAAAAGATTTTTTGTTGAGCCACACAAACTTTATACCACTTCATACATATGGTAGAATTTTTCTGCCTAACTGGCGGAAAGAGTTGGTACGAAGAAAACGTTTTGTGTCAAACCATCATATTTAGCCATATATCTTTATGTAGTAAGCATATAGTGAGTAATTTTTTTATGATGTGGAAAATTTTTATGAATTTCTTTCTTAACCACAAATAAAAGAAAAAAAAAACGAAGGCAGACCACTTTTACTTTTCAATAGTGCAAAATAAAGTTTTACTGACTATAAATTATAGCCAGATATTTAAGTAAGTATGTAGTTATATAAAACGCTTAACGATAAGGGTGATTTGTTGAATGTTAAATATGATGTCATAAGGAGTTCCACAAAAAAATTTAAACTTCCCCACTTTATAAAAAAAACTTCATAATACGCTCAAAGAAAAAGTTAGTAAAACGTTAAATAAAACATTTTATAATCCACACAGTTTGGCTATTAATTTTTAGTATAACATAATTTGTACTAAACAATTTTCTATTCACCTGAGAAAGAAGATTTGATCTGATCAGATCTAAAATGATATGACTAAATCAAATTAGATATGATTGAATATAACTAGATATGGTGCCAGATCTGATCATATATGGAAAGAATTGACATTTGAGATGTACTTTATGGCCAGATCTGATCAGATCTAGTACCAGATATGTTCATATCTGAATAGAATCTAGAAATTGAATAATGTCCATGCACAGATACAAGCAGATTTAGGATCATATCTGGTGCCAGATCGGTTCACATCTAAAAAGATTTAATGGTTTCTTTATCCAGAACATCAAATTAAAAATTTTGATCTAGTTTTATTGATATAATAATGAACATAATAATACGGTTAAAAAAATTGGTAACATTTTGTGCTGGGTTTCCGTTTTTGTGTTGTTTTTATTTCATATACATATGAACATAAATTTCAAATTTTCTTTTTCATTTTTATTGTGTTTGTTATTTTGTTTATTATAAAATTAAGGAAACTTCAAAAATTTTGAAAACTTTGAAAAAAAATTTTCAAAACTTCAAAGTGTTCATTAATTGTTTGTATGTACACTGAAAATAATCCATTCATAAAAATACGAAAAATCGTCACAATAACAAAAACTTTCGTAAAATACACGAATATTTGTTCATTTTAATAAATATTTCGTAATTCTGTCAATTTTTTACGTATGTTTAGCATGAATTATTATGAGTGTACCATAAATTTCTCTTGGAATGTTAAAATATGCTGTTTTTTTTAAAAATAGAAAGAACGTAAAATAATAATAATATTTATACTCGTTAGGCCGGGTCGATTTGTATGGAGGCAAAAAAACCGCTCAACGTTCAAGGAAAATCGTATTCTAGGGATCAAAATAACAAACTTTGGAGAAGGAACCATACCTCTAAAACGAATTCTGATGTCCCGACTTTTGACCCATAGGGTCAAATTTTGAAAAATCCCAATTTGACCCATTTAGAGTGCCATAATCGAGTCCAACCCAATCGAATATAATTTATGCTTTCATCTGCTAGAGCGTCTTCCGGAGAAGAAATAGAGACCCTAATCTTGGAAAGACTCCTCCTACTTAACGGGACACCTAGAATGATGATTTGTGCATTAATCTGCTAGCGCGTCTCCCGGAGAAGAAGTAGCTCCCATAATCTTGGAGAGATTCCTCCTACTTTCTGAAATATCAAAGTGGGATTTTTCAAAATTTGACCCTACGGGTCAAAAGTCGGGACATCAAAATTCGTTTTAGAGGTATGGTTTCCTTCGGCAAAGTTTCTTATTTTGATCCCTAGAATACGGTTTTCCTTGAACGTTGAGCGATTTTTAAATCGACCCGCCCTAATACTCGTATTAAAGGAAGTTTAACAAAGATAGTTTTTTTCAGATCCATCAACCAAAACTTTGTACATATGCATTTAAATGCAAAAAGAAAAATTAATTTATCTCTATGCCCGTATCTGATCACAAGAAAAGGACAAAGACGGCGGTTACTCTGTAGATAAATTGGGCTTTTTTTCAACTATAACAAATGACTTCATAAATTTTTGGGAACAAAACCGGGTGAATATCAAAAAAGTTAAAATGTGAGTTTTGTTTCTGTTTGTTGGTCATTAATTTGCAATAAAATTTTGAATAAACATATTAAAATTAAAATAAGCTTTTTTTATTTATCATTTAATTAGAAATTTTGAAAATTATTGAACCACACCTAAAATATCAGATCTGCTCAGACTTCATAAGATCTAATTAGTTCTCAAATTTGTCCCCATGTTAGAGGTCTAATTAGATCTAATCATATTTGCTATAAGATCTGGTTAGATCTGGTAAAACAGATCTGCTTAGATCTGGTAAAACAGATCTAACTAGATTTGGACAGATCAGATCTTTTTTTACTCGGGCAATTCAAATTTAAATATGAAGGGCTTAATTTAAAAATTTAATGACCCTCATTTAATTTTTGATTTATTTTCGCTTTCTAATGTTGGAAAACATATTTAACATAAGAATATTGTCGGATTTTTATACTTTAGGTCAAAAAGTTTAAGCTAGACTTAATTAAAAAAAAAATAGTCAATGAATATCTAGAAAACAGCGAAAACTAGAAAATAATAGAAGTGGCGCATTTGAAAAAGGTCAAAATATTGACCATTTTCAAATGCGGATTGTGAAAAAGCTATAATCGCTAATGACAAAATTTTCATAAATTCTCTGACGTATAATATTGATTACAGTATTAACCTTTTGGGTTTTAAAATATTTTCCTTTTTTGGTAGCAAAAAACATAAAATAAAATTGGATTTGGACAGTATTTGGTTCAAATAAGATATTTATAACTGATTTATGAAGGGAAGAAGGTATATCAATCAAATACAAAAGGTGTTATAAATTATATTTGGGTACATTGTAATTTTATAAAAAAAAAATGTAAATTAAATTCGCTACGTTAATTGGCTGGGTTGTGAGGGAACTTTTATATGTCAAAATCTCACGTTTTAAATACAATTTTAGCCAATAATTTTAAGTCGAGTTTTCAGACATGCAAAAGGTACATATATATTAAAATTGAGATCATATAGATTAAACAAATCCAAATCCATGGAGTAGGTACACTCATAGAAAAGCAGAAAAACTACTAAAAATTAGTTAATAATGAGCATGCAGAAAAATTGTTAAATTTAGCATATTTGGTTGCTAAATATTATAAAAATAAGAAGAGCAACAATATATCTGTTAACTTTACAAAATTTTAGATATATTCGATGAGAACTTTAGTTAAATGTGAATAGCATTTTAATCTTTAAAATTAGCAAATGCTTTACTAAATATTTGTCGACTCAAAATAGCAAACAAAAACAGTAATATTAACAAAATATTTGCTATATTTACCTCAAATGTAGTAGAATTCAAATAAAAGTTTATTTTGCTAAAATCAACGTAAAGTTTGCAAAAAATTGTAGATTGCTGATTTCATAAAGCCATACTTTTATTCACAATAGAAAAAAAAAAAACACATTTTCATTACTAAAAAAAAATTTCAAATTCTTTAATTATTTGTTTGTCTACTAATATTTAGTAAATGTTTTTACTGATTTTAGCAGATTAATTGAAAGTAACAATCAATTAACTAAAATTTAGCTCAAATATAACTAAATATTTGTAATTTAAACACACTTATTTTTGCTATTTTTATATTACTAATATTTGGTATAAAAATCTGATAATTTTAGCATTTTTTTCTGAGAAGTAATTTTTAACTCATTTTTAGTTGTTGTTTTTTTTTTTGTTATTTTTACAGGTTTATTTCAATGAGTGTAAAACTGTCAAGAAGAGCGAATGAAAATTGGATGTTTTAAGTAGTCATAATTTTGAAGTGTCTTTTAAATAGGCAGTAGACCCGAAGTTTAAGTGGAAATTAAACTGATTCCTGGAGTTATATTTTACATTGCTTTGTAACTGTTGTTTACGTACAAACATTTTTATTAATGTTGAACAAATTCTGTATTTGCCAACGAATAGGAGGTGTGGTCGATTCACAGCTCTAAATGAAGCAAAACAATATTTGAGACTGAAAAATGTTCATTTTAAAAATTTCATAAAATCTTAAACTATCTTTAATTAATAAGTGCTTGGTCTATCTTATAATCTAACAAAAACTTGTCACTATTCTGTACGTTAATAGAAAAATTTAATGGGGTCAGGTACGATAATGTAATATTCACCAATAGATAATAGCTGACAATCTATTATCCATGTCGTTCGGAAATACAAATAATGCAAAATTTTTTTAAAAACGGATTAAATTATTCATAAAGAGTCAGAATTTACAAAAAATTACCAAAAATTTGTTATTTTTTAAATTAAACTGAAAACCGAAATTTTTTTATTATAAGTGTCCAAAACGTAACATTGAGTTCTATATCGAAAATTCGCCACATTTCGCAACGAATCGTAAAAAAACGTATAGGCAAAACATCTTTTGATAATACTTTATGTCAATAGTGAGTACAATACATTTCAGCTGGTGTTTTTCACCACTTATTTGCCTGAAATCATTTTAAGTGACATCATAAATCATATGAATTATTTGTAAAGGTATCACAGAAGTACCAAAATATACACATGGAATGTACTGTATACATTCCTTCGCATCAGTAGATATTTTAAACAAAATTTCATCAAAATTGGTTCATGTCCTAGGACAATATATTTGCAAAATGTGAAAATTTATTAAGTTTTAAAACATTTTCTGAAAAAAATTAGGTTTTTCAAAACTATCATATTAAAATGGTCGTATTAAAAATCATTTCTTAGGTGCAAATCATACGATTAGCTCAACAAAATGTGTCAGTTCTATAAACAAATGCGGAAATCTTACAAAATTGTAGTTCCCTTTTCGGACTCAGCTCATAAATTTCACCCAGAAATGGCTTATTATTTTTATGTCCGAACTATTTCCAAATAATAAAAGTTTTACGGAAAATGTATGAAAATCTAAAAAAAGCTCATACGTTTATACATAAATTCTGAATGCATCGACCAAATACCATAATTTTAGATATCAGGCATTAGGCAATATCTATAAACAGTTTGCCCAAGTATTAGAAACATCGTAAAACATTTAAGTGCGTCTACCATACATTTCATATCCATATCTCATAGCCATACTAACTTGGCCTACCCCAGTATTTATTGCACCCAAATTAAGGCGACAGATAAGATAAAGGATGTACTTTAGGGCGTGTCAAATTGTATGGAACGATTTTTTTTGATGAAGCGTATAGCAAAAACGTAATCTATAGGTGATTCTTAGAAACTGGCTGATCCACAAATTCCAATGCACATACAAGGAACAGAAAGGCATGTACAATTATTAACGAGTGTTTCAAAACGAGTTATATAAAAGAATCGTGAAGGAGTTATGGCAGTGACATTAGAAAGTCGTAAGAAAACTCCTCGAATGGAAAGTATAAAAGGACCTTAAAAAATAATATTACCACGTTAAAACATTAAATTGTAGGTCGAGAATAATATTTAAAAATAAATTGAATTAAAAATGTAAAAATAGTGTTTTTTTGTTGAAACCTTGAAAATGTTGATTTTTTCAGATCGATTTTCCTACAAAAAGGAGTTCGAAAACAAAAAAATTTATCGCAATAAAAGTTGTTGGAAATTATCTAAACTTTCATAATCTGCAAGAAAAAAAAAAAAAACTCGAAAAAAATCGAAGAAAATTCAGAATTTATTAGTTAAAAGTTCATTTTAGGCTATTTTTCGACAAAAAATTCCTAATATCTCTACTAAAATTTTGGTATCAATACAGATTCTGAAAGGTGATAAAAATACCTTTCAAACAAGCCCAGATTGAGAAATCTACTATAATTCCATCCGATTTTATGACGAATTTAATTAAATTATTCTATGTATATATGGAAAAATATCTATTTTGAAATTTTGGGGGGCTCCAAATCCGACTTAGAGCTATGGTTTCAGAATCACCTATAGATTACATTTTTGCTATAAGCTTGTCAAAAAAAAAAAATAATCCGCCCTAATGTACTTCCTTAATAATGGTGCCAAATTTCAGTTATTTCAATTAATAAACAAAGAAATTATACAGTTATGACCATATTTTACTACTATGCTATGTTGTTACATTTTGACCAAAAAATTTTCGAGTTTTTTTTCTCGAAAAAGCGACGCATGTGTTGTATCTTGCCTAAAATCTGTCACAATTTTGTCAGTAGTCTATTTTTTTTCTATTAACTTTTCTCTTCAAATGTCTTTAAAAATCCTTATCATCAACTTTTTTTTTTTGTTTCCTTAATTTCTTTAACAAATAAACAAACTTATAAATTAAACCTGAATTAAATCGATATCTAAATATCAAAATCATAGATGAAAAACAACAACAAAAAATATCAATACATAAAAATAAAAACCATTAATTTAACTTAACTGTCATTTCAAGACTCAAGAGTTAATACCAGACCAATTCCCATATCAAAATAAATATAGACTTAAGTAAATGTTTTAACACAAATGCAAATACACACATAATCATTAGGGTGTCCCAAAAACAATTTACTTGTGCTACACAAAAACGTACCTCAAGTTATGAAAACGGTGTCGATGATAATATATTGGCAAAATTTTAACATCCTACGACTACTGGAAGGAAGGCGGTACACTGCGATCATTTGTGTTGGCGACTTCAAACAAAATCGTAAAATATTTTACCTTCCTATCAAATTGATAATCATTTGTAACTGTGGCATGAATAAAGCATATCATTCGCATGTGGTCAAAGTTTCCTGATTTGTGATAATAAGGATATTAAGCATCTTTTTATATGAAAAAAAAGTATACATGTATTTTTCGATTAAAATTTATTTTTTAAATAATTGCTTTTTAATGTAGTAAATAATAATATTGTAATATTTATATACATTTACAAATATATTTACAAATAGAAATATACATAAATTTATTTAAAACCGCTATAACGTTAACCCTCAACTCGTGCACTATTATCCAGCATACGTAAACGTTGTACAGGTCCGAATTGGGATTTTTGATATTCAGCTTGGGATTTGAAGAATAAAAACATTAGCAAGGTACAAGTATAATGCATGAGTTTGAGGTCGAATTTTGTTGGAAATACAAAAACGTTGCCTTAATTATATAAGAATTACACTAAGTTTGTAAAAAATCTTTTTTAAAAATTGCAAATTACATTAAAAAAAATCATTTCTTAATATCGCTATCAACAAAAATCTTATATCTCAAATACAAATTTAGATCTCATTTGAATAGATAAATATTTATTCTTTTTCAAGTTAATCTCAAAATTGGGGTATCTTGCAAAATGCGATTAGATAGATCCCAAAATAATAATTAATAGTAATTAATTTAGTTCTACTCGGATCTAATAAGATCCAAAAGAGTATGTAAGTTTTGTTGGTTAGAATTAGATATTTTGAGATTTAATTGAATTTATTTATATTCCATGACATATATTATATTTAATAAAAATAAAAAAAATTTAAAGAAAAATAGTTTAGTCATATTTCATATTTATTTATCTATAATATGTTTAATTATGTTTGTGGTTATATATACAATATACAATTATGTTTTATATGTATATAAAATATTAATGATGTTGGACCATATATAATCATATCATATATAATTATATCTTCAATTGCATTATTCATATGGCACCATATATAAGCATATCTTATATCACACACAAAAAATATTATTATTATATTATATATTAAATTATATAGCTTATGTGTCACCATGTATAATTACATATTGTGTTATGTATTATAATATATTTTAAGCTGAAAAAACAAAAGACCATATACAATTTTTTAATCGGTATGTTTTGCTATTTTTGGGTTTCAACATTTCAGCTAACGATATACCGTTATTTAATAATTATTATTGTGTTAAATATATATTTGCTGTATTATTACACTTCGAGAACTAGGTAGGTAAGCCCCATTGCAAATGAAGTTAAAATCAAATGAAATTTCACTTGAAAAAAGAAAGGCTTTCATAACACGTGTCATTTGTTTTTTACTGCTCAAAAATAGACCACAATTGTAGTAAAAATGAACCACATATTCAGTAAAAAATAAACAAACATTTATTTGTTTTATTTTTTTTTAAGTAAAAAAAAACTACTATATAAAATTAATGTAAAGTCATAATACAGTAGTTCGAAGAGGTTTGTTTATTTAAATGATCTACAATTGTAGTCAAAATGAAAATATATTCTACAAATCAATGTTTTTTCACTTAAAAATAAAGATACTGTATTACAATTCAAACAACTACAAATATTTACAACAGAAGTTTCCTGAGTGTAAGTTATAATAATGAACAAATATACTAATTTGTTCACAAAATCACAAAAAACACGATTTTTATGTTTTTATTTGACGCTCATTAAACGGTGCTCTGGTGCTTATTAGCACATATCGAACTTTCCCATATCAAGTCCTAGGCTATGCTCATTGAAATTAATATCGGTGGGAGAAACATAACGTAAAGGGGAGAAACCTTAAAGGTGCTTTTAAAAAAAGTTGCCAGTGTTTCAAAATGTTCATGGGTTTGAATTCGCACTTGTGTACAGTTTGAGGGTTAATATATTTTTTTCTTTTATTAGTTAAAATAATGAAAAAATTACTTATATTTAATCGAATAAACTTTTGAAGACACAAAAATCACTTTTCTATTTTTTTTTATCAACTACCCAGCAAAACTTTGGTAATGGGTGCGAATAAAGTAATGCGTTACCTTGTAATGTGTACTTCTTACCTGTATCAGTATTTTCCAACAAGAAGTACCCTGATGGATTACCTTGTAATGATACCTCATTACATTTTATATTACTTCAAAACATAAAATTATGACTTATCGATCATTTATTGCATAATGCATGAATTATAAACGTAAAGTAATTATTAATATATATTTTTGAAAATCTATTTATAGACACATTACTTTGTGATTTTTTGTAAGCATGAGGGTAAGGTGTATATTTTTGATATCACGAACGAAAACACGAAGCACAACAACTCATTTACATTTTAAGCAATAAAATATTATATGTATTAGGCCGGGTCGATTTGTGGGGAGGCAAAAAAATCGCCCAAAGCTCAGTGAAAATCGTATTCTAGGGATCAAAATAAGAAACTTTGCGGAATTAACCATACCTCTAAAACGAATTCTACTACCCCGAAACTGTTGACTTTTGTCCCGTAGGGTCAAGTTTTGAAAAATCCCACTTTGACCCATGTAGAGTGCCCCAATCGAGTCCAAATGTATGACCGACCCCCACTAACTTTGAAGGGCCGATCCACCCATGCTCGTGGCACACCCCCCTGGAACTCCCCTGGGGGGTTCCCCATACAAACATTTCAAAAAATCTCCATTTTTGGCACTTTATTTTATTATTTTTTATTTATTTTATTTATTTTTAATATTTTATTTATTTTTTCTCTTTAGAAATTTATTTAGTCAGAACATATGTAAATGAAAAAATTAATTTAACTTAGTAATAGAAAAGAAAAGATAAAAATTACTGTTTGAAGTCTTTTTTGCTTTCAAGTCTGGGCAATTTCGCACGGCTCTCTAACGTCGTCGCCATAACAGCCTCTACATTTTCCGGTATAACTCGTTTGGAAACGCTAGCTAGCAATTGAACGTGTCGTTCTGTTCCTTGTATGTGTGATGGAATTTTTGGATCATTAAACGGTGGATCATCTTGATTTAAATATTCTTTCAAAGTATCGTATGGAATGCTTCGAGTGAATGGTGGTTCAAATACGTCATTTATGTCATTCATATTGATCATTTCCGTGTAACTTGTGCAATAAAAGTTTATATCTGGTTTTTTATAAGCTCTAAGTCCCGTTGGGTCGTCAACATCGGTTCGATAGCGTAGAATTATCTTGATAGCACAGTCGCGCTTTTCTTTGCTATCATCAAACAACATTGATAACAAGATATTTTCCGAATGCGCATAATATGAATTATCTGTAATTACTTTATTGACAATTTTGCGTAAACGAGGTTCTAGAAATCTTGACCAACTAATGAATTTGAAAAATAATCTACTACCGTACACGACAGAGCTGTAATACTTAATATTGAAGTACATTGGCACATAACATGTAATTATAAATTCAACCAGTATTCTTAAATTTGCATCTGGATTTTCCGTTGTCACATATAATCGTAATAGTCTAGCGGCCTTGGTGAGCCACCGAGAATGTACAATTTTCCCTGGTTTGATGTTAGCCAGATCCACTGAAACCACGCCGCTAGAAATTGCATGGGCCATGTCGTATAAGTACTTGGAATCGGTGGAAAATTCAATTTTTTCTGGAGCAGGGGGCATATTTTTCAACCTCAATTTTCTGAAAGCCGTCCACCACCTGAAAATATATAAAAATAAAGCAATTAAAAACGGTTGACAATTATAATAAATGAGTGATAGCAATAACTTACCGGAAGAGTTTCACAAGTTTCGATTTGACGGCTCAATTTTCCGGTTGCCGATCTTGGTCCAGTGCTGGTTGATTTATCCAAAGCTTCAAACAAATGCCGAAACGGAAGTTCGTTGAAGTGTAGAAGGCAAACGAACCAATGCAATGGTCTTTTTAACAGCAATTCGAATCGTCGTATAATTCCACCGTGTGGGCCAGTGTTTGTTGGCTCACCGTCAACGCATATGCCAATTAATTCATTCAGTGATATATTTTTATCGTTAAAAAAATCATTTAATTTGGTTGTTTTGTATTCAGCGGTTTCATGTTCCAGTCTTACGTAACCAATCAATTCAGAATTCGGTTCTCTCAAAATAACAAGATGAGGTTCTTTTACCATCCTAGTATGATACTTCTCATCAATTGCATCTCTCGTTAAAGTATCATCTTTTCTGCCATCGAATGAAAATGCTAACAAATTGGTATCATCTAACCGTTTGCGAAGCACTTCTTGTCTGCATTTCTCTTTTTCTCGGCGAACTTTCGATTTATCCATGATGAGAGGTTTGCCATGGGTATCTTTCATTTTAAAATCTTGGAAAAGAGCGGTTCCCATTGCTGATGCTACTCTATCAGGCACACCAAATCTGTCACATACCAAGGCAAAGTTAAAACAATCGTATCTCTGTGTGTATTGTGAACTTGTGCTTATATCCAAATCTTCTTGAACCGGTGGCGGTGCGTATGTTGAATCATCGGGATCTTGGTATGTTGGCATTGATGACATAGACGTTGCTCCTTGCTCTTCAATTTCCATCGCAAATCCATCCATTGTTAGTCTTCTCTGATTATGTTGATCGTGCATAAACTCTTTGAGGCGTTCGGGAACCAAACCGCATGCACATGGAGCTGCCTTCAAATCGCATTTACATGTTCCAATGAAAAAAATTGTTTCCAGAGATTTTACATACTCTGTAAATTCTTGGTGTTTGTTTCTATTCTTGATTTGCTCTTGATATTTGACAAGCAATCTATTCAATTTATTATATACACTTTTTTTCAGCATTATTTCCATACCAAGTTTTTTCCAAATTCCAATCAACTTATCTTGTACTTGAATAGTGAATGATTTATAGAGCAATTTTTTTTGTTCGCTCAAGTAAAAATAATATCTCAAAATATCCAGATGGGTTGGTAAATTAAGATCAGTCAAATCAGTAGACACACCAAAAACAGTAACATCATGCCTGGGTATATGACTCATTGGGTTTTCGATAGTTGTTGATGTTGTTATTGCTTCATCTTGCGGTGTAAAGGATGGTGGATTCATTGTAAACTTTTTGATTTGGAATGATTTTTTTTTTTAAATATTTTTTTATCTGAAATTAGAACTTCACACTTTGAGTTCTTCACAACGACTTAATGCATTCACAAAAAACTGTTGCGTTATATATGGTCTACGAGGGTAATAAAAATGAAATGGTAATTTTAATTCTACCTGTAACCGATTTTGTTGTTAAAACTGCCCATTAAATACTTACATGTAAATTAAAAGTTAATCTGACCACAAAATCTGTTAAGCAAGTGCGCCTTTTATTACTTCTGGAAAATCCTTTATGATAATTTTATGCTCAATTCTACCTGTAACCGATTTTGTTGTCAAAACTGCCCATAAAATACTTACATGTAAATTAAACGTTAATCTGACCACAAATACTGTTAAGCAAGTGCGCCTTTTATTACTTCTGGAAAATCCTTTATGATAATTTTATGCTTTCTGTTAAGCAAGTGCGCCTTTTATTACTTCTGGAAAATCCTTTATGATAATTTTATGCTCAATTCTACCTGTAACCGATTTTGCTTAAGTAAGTTTACGACATGCAGCTGTGTCTTGTGGTGGCTTAAAAAACCCACACAACCTATTTACGACCTGCAACAGAACGACACGTTCAATTGCTAGCTAGCGTTTCCAAACGAGTTATACCGGAAAATGTAGAGGCTGTTATGGCGACGACATAAGAGAGCCGTGCGAAATTGCCCAGACTTGAAAGCAAAAAAGACTTCAAACAGTAATTTTTTTTATTTCTTTTCTATTACTAAGTTAAATTATTTTTTTCATTTACATATGTTCTGACTAAATAAATTTCTAAAGAGAAAAAATAAATAAAATATTAAAAATAAATAAAATAAATAAAAAATAATAAAATAAAGTGCCAAAAATGGAGATTTTTTGAAATGTTTGTATGGGGAACCCCCCAGGGGAGTTCCAGGGGGGTGTGCCACGAGCATGGGTGGATCGGCCCTTCAAAGTTAGTGGGGGTCGGTCATACATTTGGACTCGATTGGGGCACTCTACATGGGTCAAAGTGGGATTTTTCAAAACTTGACCCTACGGGACAAAAGTCAACAGTTTCGGGGTAGTAGAATTCGTTTTAGAGGTATGGTTAATTCCGCAAAGTTTCTTATTTTGATCCCTAGAATACGATTTTCACTGAGCTTTGGGCGATTATTAAATCGACCCGCCCTAATATGTATCCATATCTCAGTTGGTAGAGTTCTCGAGACCACTGGTTCGAATCCCAGCATGACCACATAATTTATTTAAGAAAAAAAAAAGTTATTTATTTAATTAAAAAAAATGTCTGTAAAAAAATTTGTTATGTATTTTTGTTATCAAAATCTATTTATAGACACATTACTTTTTCCCACCATGTAACCATATAAGTAACCAATTACTTTACCCCATGCAAGGTAATGAGTCTACCGATTACTTTTAAGCTCATCGCTTGTAAAATTCATCAGTGAAGTAAGGTGTAATGTAATGCGTGAAGCCATATGGCGATACATTACATTACCCATGATTTGGTAATGTGTGGTTTTGCTGGGTACCA
>CM037855.1:160773912-160862311 GCA_021234595.1 Delia radicum | reverse complement strand
TAATTTTTCTTACAAATAAACTATATATACAAAAACTCCTTGCCCTATATTTTACTTGCGCGATATCAGTTTAAATGCAACGATTTTCAATAATTTTTGTATTGTTTTGAGGAATACTACACACTCTGTTAAAATCGACATATATGGATCCATACATGAACACTAGGGCGGGTCGATTTTGTAGGGAGTGAAAAAATTCACCAATTTCCCTATGATTTCCGTATTCTATGGGTTATTCCATGAAAATTTGCCAAAGAACCATACCTCTATCGTTAAATCGAGTCCCCTACTTTTTGTTGGTAGATTTTTTCCCAAATTGACGTTCGTATGAAATATTACCTACACGTTCACATCCATAACTCAAAAACTATCGATCGGGTTTAATCACAGTAGGCGCGTTGGAAAAGTGAGCTCATTTTGATCAATTTACAAAAAAAATCTCCAACATTGGTCCAACGGTTCAAAAGTTACGGGGGCATTTTTGTCCAAATTTTGGACCATTTTTTCCATTTTTTTCATGATTTTGTCCAAGAATATTACTTTCATGGCCATTTTTTTGGCTCAATTTTTTTGACTTACGAAGCTTACGAACCTTACGTTACGACTGGACTGATTTCCGCTTTACATTATTGGCATATTTTTTTCACAGGGTGCATACCCTGTGTTATGTTTGTTTATTTCTTTTTGTTTTTAGTTTCTTTATAGACTTCTTATTTTTGTTTGTTATTTTTGTTTGTTATAATATTCCAGTGTATGCTAGTTTTGTTTGAGCGTCATTTCAGTGAAGTGTTACTTGAAATAACTAACAAATAATCAAACTATTTTGAAATTTAGAAAAGATTTAAAGGTAAGTGTAAAAACATTGCTAACTATTATAGTTAATAGTTATATTATTATTCTATGAAAAACATATTTAATTCTTTTAGTGACGGTTTAAAAAATGGATTCAGAGCCTGGTTTCAGTTATATCCAGAAAAACTGACTGTTTAGTGTGCTTTATGAGCTGGTTGAATCATTGGTCCGTTCTTCTTTAAAACGATGCTGGTCAGAATGTTACAGTCAATGGTGACCGCTAATAGAGCCATGATTACTGACTTTACGGTTCATTGGTTTCAACAAGACGGGCAACATGTCACACAGCTCGTGCCACAATTGATTCATTGAGGGAAACGTTTGGTAACCGCATGGTTTCACGTTTCGGACCAGTGAATCGACCTCCAAGATCGTGCAATTTAACACCGCTGGACTATTTTCTGTGGGGATATGTGAAGTAGCTAGTCTACGCCGATAAGCCCGAAACGTGTGACCACTTGTAGGACAACATTCGACATTTGCCAATATACGACCACCAATATTTTTTTTTGTCTCCACGCCACTAAGGGTTAAAACATTTTTAAATAAAATAAATATAATTATGGTATTACTAATTTAAATGATATTTTCCGAAAATTATGCCAACTTTGAGGAAAACATTAAAAATTTAGTCAATTTTGACAAAATAAGCTATATTCGTGAAATGTCCAAAGACAAACTCGAATTATTATTTTTACAATTTATTCTTTTTCTTTAATAGCAACTATTGTATTATAAAAATAGGGCTCTATGAAACAAGACCCCAATGAAATAAGTCCCCAAACCAAAAATGAAATAAGGCCCCAAAAATTTCTAATAAAAAAATTGGGATTTTTTCATTTTTGGGGCTTTATTTAATTTTTTTTGGGACTTTATTTCACAATGAAATAAGGCCCCAATATGAGAAATTAAATAATGAAATTACTGCATGAATTATCAAGCTATTAATGTATAAAAATTTTTTGCTATTAGTAAGTGAGATTATACCGTGTAGTAATTTGAAGCTTCTTTTATGTCGCACGTAGAAAAAAACTTTATTTCGCGAAGCCGCCTGCCGCGTTCTACGGAGGAAAAAAACACCTAAGAGCGGCCAAAGGCCCAGAAGAACTTGTTTTTCAAATCAGATGTCGAATCCGTTGAAATCTTATATTTTTAAGACAATCAAGTAATTTGTAAAAACAATTTATTCTGTGTGGCGGCCTTCGGCCGCTCTTAAGGGTTTTTTTCCTTCGTAGCACTCGGCAGGCGGCTTAGCGAAATAAGTTTTTTCAGCGTGTGGTTATACGATTTATAAATTTAGTTTTATTTTGTGATACTACTGAAAAATATTAAAAAAAAACTGTATTGATATACTAAATATTATTAATCTTTTTATTTTAAAAAGGCTGAAAAAAATCGTGCGATTTTTTTCAGCCTTTTTACTATGTATTAATTAGGAATAAAAGAAATATTCTAAAGTATATATAATTTTGTTTTTTTTTTTAATTGGGGCCTTATTTCATTTTCGAAATGGGGCTTTACTGTATTATGAAATAAAGCCTCAAAATTGCGGTGTTATTTCATTTATTTTGGGCTTTCGTTTCATTTGGTTGGGAGTTTATTTAATTTTTTTTTTGGAATTGCTTCATAATGAAATATAGCCCCAAAAAATGGGGCGTTATTTCATTTTTGGTTGGGGGACTTATTTTATTGGGGTCTTGTTTTCATAGAGCCTAAAATAGCAAACGACAACTGCAAATAAGGCATTCTAAAAATCTTTAAAATTAATTAAAAAAAAAAAAGTTTTTTCATTATTATTAATTCTGGATTCCTGGCTAAAATGGGTTAATGATATCCGATGAAGTCAGAATTCTATATTTGAATAATTTTGAGTATATTAAATGAATTAATTAAATACAAAGTAAATTCTTTCGAAATTTCAAATTTTAGACATTGTTAATAATACGTACGTTTATTCTAAAGTGGGCCATTACACACATTGTGTGTAATATTCGTACACAAAGTGTGTAAAACATAAGCATAAATGCTTGAAAGAGCAGACATAAAGACACTTTT
The DNA here is from genome assembly GCA_021234595.1 of Delia radicum. Classification (NCBI taxonomy): domain Eukaryota; kingdom Metazoa; phylum Arthropoda; class Insecta; order Diptera; family Anthomyiidae; genus Delia; species Delia radicum. The sequence goes on along the minus strand of CM037855.1, from coordinate 160,859,404 downwards.
ACACATAATTTACTTTCAATTAACATAAGCGTTTTTATATTGAAATAATTTGAAGGGGTGCATTTAACATAATTTTAATGAAACAAAACATAAATTTTAAATATTATATAATAATAAATTTAAAATCTACCTGTATATCTCCAAACAATGTAACAATTGATTGATTTAAGAATTGAATGATATGTTATGATACACTTCGAATACTATGTAGGTAAAGACCAGGGCAAATGTAGTTGAAAACAAATGAAATTTCATTTAAAGAAAGGACGGCTTACATTACAGTAAATTCAACTAACATGTCATTTGTTTTTTAATGTTCAAAAAATGACTAACAATTGTAGTAAAAATGAACACCATGGTAGTAAAAAATAAACAAACATTTTTTTTTTTTCGTTTTTTTTAATAAAAAAAACTACTGTATAAAATAAATGTAAAATCATAAAACAGTCATTTGATGTGAGTTGTTTTTTTAAATGAACTACAAGGTTAGTCAAAAAATTTAATTTGTTCTACAAATGACTGACATTTACATTAAAAATAAAGCAACTGTATTACAACCCAAACAACTACATATTTTTAAAGCAGAAGTTCCCTGAGTGTATGATAAGAAACGAGTCCGACATTTATTAACGAGTCCGGAGATTAACAGCCCCACTAGAAACAGTTCAGTTAGTTTTGTTGCTGTAGCCAAATTTATGCTACTTTGAGTAATTATTTTTGCGGAACAACCAACCGCACATATGAAAACAATCAACAATTCGACATCACATGTTTAATACATGAAGTTATTAAGAAATCAATTTTGCTTAACCCCAATGCATCGGGCCAATTTAAGCATTTCCGCCACCATCAGTACCAGTAATGAATTTATTAAAAATTAAGTTTCCCCTAGTCTGAAAAAGAATTAATATTGTTAAAAATGGAAATTAATAATTCTGTTTTAAAATTTAGCTTTAACTTTGAAGTAAAATATTTGCAGCCAGGATTGATGGTTGAGATTGATATTCTGCAGAATATATTACTCATTACAACTATACGAGAGATGATTACTTTTAATTTCGATTACGAAAATAAATTATGTACATTAACAAAATATTATTTAAAATAAGTGCGCCCCGGTAGGCTAGTTGGTAGCGTGCTGGCTTATCTGTGCGGGGGACGTGGGTTCGATTCCCACCAGAGTCACTGGTATGTTTTCGCTACAACGCGCCGAAGGCCATAGTAGCTAGTGCTCGGTTAGGGTAATAGTATATAATTTGTAATTATATGATTATTAATTAATAATAAAAAAAATAAAAAATATTTAAAATAAATGAATTGCCCAAACTTAGAAAATTAAATTTTTATCTGTATTTTGGAGTTCATTATTGAAAAAAAAAATATTATTTGCATAATTGAATTTAACTGATACGAATGACAGATAATAATAAGTAAGGGTGGATTACACCTAACGATAGTAATGGCGTGAGTAAATAACGATATTCTGCAGTGTTAAACAAACATTTTTGACAAATATTTTGTTACTATTAAATGAAGGTACACTTATACACTTTGTGCATTTTTTTTTCTCTCGCAACCATTTGCTTATTTTATTTGGACAAAATTTTACACCTAAAATTCTGATTGTAGACACAAAGTGTGTAAATATAATAAAAAGTGCTCTATAATGTATATTTACAGTAATAAATTGCAATTTTGTGCATTTTACACATTTGATGTCTAATTTTACTCAATTAGAAGAATTTATATACTAATCGTAGGTGAATTTACATTTATTTTTTAGAGTGCAAAAACTAATGTTCCCAACTCACAGAAAAATTTTTGCCTAGATAGCTAAAAAACAAACGATTTTTTTTTTAGATTTATTTGAATTTTTGGTTTACCCTCGTACCATTTTAATGCACATACAAAACATTTAAGTATCCGGCTACGTTAGGGGACTTAATAATTTATTCGTGTGTAAAAAAATATTAAGAATTTTATTATCAGATGTGTACCCTTGGCTCCACATAGCACCTGATTTTGCCTTTGAAAATATGGGTCTATAACAGTGCTTACGATAAAACTCGAGTAGCTTGGTTTGAAAGTAATGTAAAAAATTAAATTTAAAGATATAGTATAACAACAAAATATTCTTTTTGGAAAAATACATTTCAAAGAATATTCCTTGCAAAATTTAAATGGCATATTATGCGCGCCTAAAACACACTTTTTTAGTGCATAACGTTCCTCTTCCCTGACCATCACATATATCCATACTAAGCTGTATAAAGCTAAATGTGTTTATATATTATATACAATAAGATATGATTGTATACGAAACGTTTTTTTGCTCGCGTAGTGTCAACATTTTTTGTTTAAATATTTTTGCTGTGTTAGAAACTAGAATTATAGAGGTATCCCAGAAAACTCTGCAGGTCATTTATTATAAATTTTTCTTAAAAGCCTGAATTAAAGGTTTTATGATGCAAAACAATTCAACAAATTGCATTAAATATTGAAATTATCTAAAAATTTAGCAAGCAATGAGTTTTCTGATTGACTCATATCTATATGTCTGAATTGCAATTAATAGTTTATTGATATGTAAGTGGAAACCACTTTGAAAATCATTGTAAAATATGTTTAACTTTAAACTAATACAAAATATTAATAAATTACATGTCATTTCGTCAAACTTAGGCTTGAGGCATTGCTAGACATATGTTTCTTTCCAAGCCAACTGCCCCAGCTACAGGAAAAAGTATATCGCTGAAATGTCAAACTAAAAAAAAATTGTTCTTCTATAGGAGAGTAAAAAAAGATGGAACACCTTCTAAATTTGTTCATAAAATGAGCAAAGTAGGCGTGGTTTAATATTCACAAATTTTGGTGATTATAAATATCTTTTATGGAAAATTTTAAAATATTAAAAATAAAATAAAAAAAATTCAGAACTAGTTCTGAGTGTTGTGAGCAATACAAATCTCAATTTCTCTAAAAATCTGGCCTATAAGTGAAAAAACTGGGGACGGCCATTAAATAAGCGTGGCCGAGGTATTTATGATCATAGTCGGTACTTTTTGTTTTATTTTTCGAGTTGCGCAGTGATATTGTACTTCATATATATTTCAATATTTGTGTGTAATTTTATTATATGAATTATTTATTGCTCATACGCCACGTATGCATATCTGTGTGATTTAACACACAAATGTTGAAATATATATGAACGCATGTTTCCTCCAAAACTAATGCGAGTTACACAGCGCAATTTTCTGGGTCGATAAAAAAAATATATAAGCTTATTATAAAATTCAGAAGAATCAGAAAAAGTAGGACTAATTTTTAGATAAATTGGGGTTTTTTATGATTCTAACTAGTTCTGATTTCTTTTTTTTTTTAATTGAAGGGCTTATTGTAAAAAACTTGATAAGAGAAATTTAAAAATTTGGTTAGTTTTCACATTTTTTAAAAGTGAATAAATTTAGGAAATATTGCTATTGCAGGTCTTTTATTCTTTATGTATGTGTGACAAGTCTTAATTCAATATTTAATTAACGGATGCCTAGAAAACAGCGGAAACTAGAAATTGTAAATTTGGCTTATCTAGTTTTTACAATAATTTATTTTTTCAATTCTCCACACAAACAATGTATTGATATACATAGTTACAACTTCTAGCATTTGCAAAACTGCTCCATTAATAATAAACGTGCCGGAGAGTGAGTGTTCCAAAAGTCTTTAGCGTGAAAAAGTTTCTTTACGACAACTTCTTCGGTACAAAAGTTCTTTCTGCTCCTCGGGGCAGTAAGAGCTTTTGGGACATTTGTAAAAAGAATAAGGATAATGCTAATTCAACTATTCCAACTCTTATAAGGATAACCAAATCTTCACTGACCCGGTTGATAAGGGCCACCTCTTGGCTGGCATGTTTGCAAGAAATTCATTCGTTGCCGAGATGGCGATCAACCTACTGCCTGAACTCCGAAAGAGTATCGTGTACGATGCCTATGATATTCTTCCGAACTCGAGCAGTTTAAAAGGGTTCTTGCAGACCTCAACGTAAATAAGTCACCGGCGCCCGGATGGCATACCAGCACTGGTGCTTGAAACATGCTCTTCGACGCTTGCTCGTCCATTTTTAGTACTTCGTATCGTATGTGAATCTTTCCTTCGTGCTGGAAGGTTGCTAATGTCCAGCCAAATCCCTAAAAAGGGTGCGGCAAATAACCTGAAAACTACCGCCCAATCGCAATTTGCTCTGCGCTCTCGAAGGTGATGGAGAGCATGATCAATTACCATCTTGTGAATTATCTAGAGTCGAACTCACTTATTAGTGGACCGTCAGTATGGTTTTCGTAGAAATCGCTCTACTGGTGACCTGTTGGCTCTACTTTCGGAGCGTTGGAGTCTGTCAATCCACCGTTTTGGTGAGAGTAAGGTGGTTGCTCTGGACATTTCCAAAGCGTTCGACCGTGTGTGGCATGGTGCGCTTATATCAAAGCTTATTGCTTTGGTGTCGGTAACGACTTTCGCTCGCTTTGTTTCAAGCTTTATCAGAGATCGCACTAATACGCGTTGTTATAGATGGGGTCTCATCCGACGAGTTTCAGCTAAATTTCATGGGTACCTCAGGGTGTCCGTTCTTTCTCCTTCCCTATTCTCATTTTTCTAATGACCTTCTTGTTCAAACTTTCAACCCTATTTACTCTTTTGCAGATGACAGCAACATTTGTCATTCATTTCCTTCGATCGTAGGCCAAGCCTTGAGGAGATTGGGGCAAAAAGGCAGAATATGAATGATACACTCAATTATGATCTTTCTACAATCTCTGAGTGGGGTCGTGCGAATTTGGTAGAATTTAATGCGCACAAGACCCAATGTTGTATGTTAACCCATAGGTCCGTGGATTTAACGCTGTCACCTGTTCAATTGGGTGGTATTAATATTGAAGAATCGGATACTCTTGATGTTCTGGGCATGAGGATTCATTCTGATGTCCGTTGGAATAAGCACGTTTTCCAGGTTTCGAAAGAAGCATGCAATTGTCTCGGTTTCCTGAGACGGTGTAAGAAGTACTTCACTCCTTCCGATTTACTTAATATTTATACCACCTATATCCGACCCGAAAATGGAATACAACTCCCATATATGGGCAGGGGCTTCAAAAGTCTATTTTGGAGCTTCTGGACCGTGTGCAAAGGAGGGCGTCGGCGCTCATCAATGACGAGAGGGTATCAAGCTCTATTGACTCATTGGAGCATCGTCGGAATGTGGGTTGTGTAACATTGTTCTAATTCTATAATCGATATTACCATGGAAATTGTTCTGCTGAGATAAGTGAACCTTATCCCCAGGGCCCGTATTTTCATTCGAAACACTCGCTTATCTAGCAGAGCTCATCCGTTTGTAGTCGATTGTCCAATGAACCGCAACAACGCATTACAGGGAAAATTCGTTCATCAGCCCGTACTAGCCGTATGTATAATAAACTCCCCGCGGAGGTCTTCCCTGTCACTTACAATGTAGCGAAATTCAAATCAATATTCACAAACACTACTTCCCTCTTTCCTCCTCCCCATAACCTAATTTCCTGATATCATCACAATGTATTGCATTATAGGGGGCATCCCCTGAGTGTTGGTCTAACGAAAAAAAAAAAAAAATTATAAACTAAAAATGGCTCGCAAAATTTGTCAATATTTAATATGGTATTCAATCGGTTAACCGTTACTCAATTAATCGTTGAATGATAATCAAACAATTGTTCGTGTAAATTAAAATGACCAATATCGAGTAAAGAATAACGTGTACAATTTTTCGTATTTTTAAAATTTGTTTTTGTAAAGCAATGTACCAATCAGGTATTCCACAGGGTCCTTTATTATTTAATGTTTTTATAAATGACATTAGCGATTGCTTTAAAAAGTCAAAATTTTTATGTATGCTGATGATCTCAAAAATGTTAAACCAATTTTTCTGTAAGGGACGTTTTCAACCTTCCGGAAGACTTGAATAATCTAGTTTATTGGTCAAATTGTAATGGTTTACCCTTTAATATTTCTAAATGTAATAGTATGTCTTATCATCGACGTCGAAATATTTTAATTCTGATTACAGAATGTTTGGTAATATATTGTCATCTGTTTATGAAATTTGGACCTTGGTGTAGTTTTTGATATTAAATAATCATGCACCAGTCATTTAAATTTTATTGTACCAAAAGCTTATTCGCTTTTAGCATTTATGCGATGTAATTTGGATAAATGTTTTGATCACATAACGAAGAAAGTTGTTTATAATTCGTTTGTTAGATCTAGATTGGAATATTCTTCATTTATTTAGGGTCCTAATGCTACTCTTCAAGTCGGTCGTATTGTAAATAGATTATTGTAATAATTTAGACATAAGTGTTTTCTCACTCCCAATTTAAAATTTTGTTAAATAATTTATTTTAAATATCTTAATTTTGATATGCTAGTCTGTAAGGATATTGTATCCATAGACTTAAATAAATAAATAAATAAATTGATAATAATCCATGCATAAAAATATCAATAAATGTCAAAATAACAAAAACTTTAGTAAACTAAACCAATATTTGTTCATTTTACGAAAGTTTTTTTTTTGACATTATTTTCGTATTTTTTAGCATGGCTTATTATGAGCGTACAGTTGTACAATAGGGCTATAACTTTTTTACATGGCACCACGATATGCACAATACTGTAGTGTAGACTTGGTCAATCGAGTTCGTTTGAGTGAGCGCTCTTCCTAGTTCATTTGATCTAAATGAACTAGGTCGCTCTTCTAGTTTAATCGATCTTTGACAATTTCGTTCAATCGTTGGTTTTAGATCGCTTGTTTGATAATTTCTAATCGAAATATTCATATTTGATACTTATTTTCCACTATTATTAATTAATAACGATAAAAAACTAAAAAAAAACTTAAAATTTTAATAACATAAATATAAAAAAATATAATACAAAAATAGTTTAATAATAATAAAAAAAAAAAAATTATGCATTTCTTTCATTGGATTTCAAATATTACTTTAAAAACTAGGTACCTGTTGGAAAATCCTATTAAGATGTGATAAAATTGTGCCATGAGTAAAAAGAACGAAATGAACTAGGTCAAATCGTTCCATTGAGTAAGCAGTTCAATTGAACTAGTTCGTTCACGAACTACATAAATCTACTGTACTGGTAAAAAAAAATTTTTATTTTTCAGTGTGAATTAAAAATATTCGGCACCAAGACCTATGCCTACAAAAGCACATTTTTAAGAAATTTTTAAAATAGCCTTGAACAATTACAGTTATTATTATATACAAATGAAGGGTCAAAACAATAAACAAAATTTTACTCCAAATGATCGGATTTCCTGAAATTAAGCGAAACTTTTATATACATATCTAATATTTAATACAAAATAAAATATCGCAACAATCACAAAACTATTATACTTTGCGAACATTTTTGTGACAGCTTCGAATTGCAGTTATTTAATTCATAATCTTTTGGTGTAACATCTCTTTTCTTTCATTCTGTTCTACTAGGGCGGATCAATACATCCGTGACTTTTTCGAACTTCCCTCATAGTTATATGAAATACAACACAGCTCCCATCAAGTACCACCTGTCAATAGACTACTGTCAAATTTTGAGCAAGTTCCGTCATTTACTTTGCGTTTAACAGCTGTTCAAAACATTTTAAAAATTGGAAAAAAGTGAATTTCGAGTGCTCATTAAACATTATTTTTTGCAAAAAAAAACGTCAATCAAACCAAAGAAAAGCTTGATAAATACTATGGGGACTCTGCATCATCGACTTCAATAGTAAAAGAGGGTTTACTGACTTTCGTTGTGGTCGCATTTCATATGGCAGCATGGTTTCGATTTTAAATGATCAGTCGGGTTTAAGAAAGCTGTCTGCAAGATCTTTGCCGCGTTTGCCCTCTATTGACCATAAACGTAATCGTGGCCAATAAGGTGATGGCAACAGTTTTTTGGGATGCACGAGGGAGCGATTTAACGAGGATTTAAAAAAAAAACGACCCCATATGGCCAAGAAATGACTATTTTATGGACCTCGAAAAATCCTATTTTGTGGAAGGGATAAAAAAATTGGAGAAACGTTGGACTAAGTGTATTGAGCTAAAAGAAGATTATGTTGAAAAATATTTTTTTTTTGCAAAACAAAATGTGTTTCATTCCTAAAATTTAAGGATCCGCCCTCGTATATACAACTTAATCACATAAATTAAAAATTTTCAATTTGCAAAAAAAAAAAATTAATTCGAACACAAATCTGTCTTCAAAACTTCAACGCATTTGCTGAGCCAATTTTTTAACGACGGCTAAAAAATAATATAATTTTTCTTTATGTTTATGCTATGATGTATGTTTCTTGATACATGCCCGAATGTTTACTTAAAAGTCGGACTTATAAAACCGTATGAAAATAAAATAAATCACCTCAATCGATTCTTTTCATATGAATTTTGTGCTGTATTGTGTATTTTTAAGGAAAAATTAGTGAAATAACATTAATTAAATTATTCGCGTAACTCAAATAGTTTGAATAATGTTCTGATCCATTATTTCGTGTAAAAAAGAAAAAAAAAATGTGCGGTTGTGGTAAAACGAGAAATGTGCCTGAAATCAAAGTATAGCGAAAAACGACAACCTATGAGTTCATAAAATATGGAATTAGCTTAAATAATTATGTGTACCAAAATTCAGCCAAAAAAGTTTATATTTGCGAAAGTTATTTTAACAATCACTTTCATTGCAGTGAATGTTCACAAAATATTTTATTTTAAAAATGTTCACATATTTGAATGAGTTTTAAAATAAAATTTTAAAATATTTTGTGGACATTGTTATGTCATGAAGTGTTTGTTAACTTTCGCAAATATAAACATTTTTGGCTGAATTTTGGTACAAATAATTTTAACCGATATTTACATATTATACTGAATTCAAAGGTTTTTCCATGAAGCGCACTTTCTTTTTGATAAAATACATTTCGGAACTCATGATTTTGTATTTATTTTGTACTAACTTTATTCAAATTATTCGAGTTACTCGAGTAATTTTAAAATCTTACTCGCTTAATCGAGTAAATTAAAAACCTAAAAATCGAGTTACTCGTTTGCTCGAACAAAACGAAACCCTACTAATTTGAATACCCTAATATTTAACCACGCTTACTTCGCCCATTTTTTGAAAAAAGTTAAAATCATGTTCCATTTTTCTGTAATCTCCAATAGAAGGCCAAATACTGTTAGTTAGGCATTGCTGCGGTATACTGCTTTTTTTCTAGCTGGACAGTAGGCTTGGAAAGCAACATATTTGCATAACAAAATTCTGTTAAATATTAACAAAATATTATTTACATTGTGTTCCCTCAAAATACAAATAAACTATAGTTAAACCTTATTTTTGATTTTGGGCTAATTTTGATTAATAGTTTTTAGCACATTTTGACAGTTTTGTCTGTCATTTAAAAAAAAAAAAAAAAATCACAAAATATACAATAACACTGAGCTTGAGAATACAATTTTGAAAAGCGCTTGAAAATTGGGGGGTGTTATTAACAAATTTGATACAATATCTAGAGACATACAAATTAATATTGCTATTTATGCTTGTCGCATTCAGAGTCATATTTAAAGTTATGGTGGGAATTTCATATAAAAGCAGCTGTTTTTTTGGATTTTGATGTAGATTTATTAAACTTCGTCTGTTATCTGGCCCCTCCCTTAAGTTAAGTTTAAGAAAATCATTTCCTTTATGTATAACAGGAAAAACATTAAGTTGTTAAATTATTATGCAATTTAGCTTTCAAACAGTATATTATACATAATATTTTATATATAAATTTCGGAATAATAACACACTGCCACAAAAAAAAATAAATAAAAATAACAATGATATGCAAAAGTTTCTCTTATTTATAAAAAAAAAATTGAAACTAATGGTTAATAATGATGACTCATGATGTGTGGGGAAAATATGATTATATCCACATATATCCATACCTAAATTTACAACATAATACATGGATTTAAAAACTAAAAGTAGTGCAACTTTATTATCATATAAGTAATTTGGCTTTATCTGCTGCTGCCACCACTAACAATTGAGTAATTATAGCTTCATCATCATCCTTATCCTCATCTAAATATTATAGTCATATTAACATTATAGCCGGGATTTATGATAACTAGTTCTCATATTATTTTTTCTTTTAAATGAAACTGAAAAAAAAAATAACACTACACCACTCAACAAATTTAAACATTTTGCAGATCCTGTCTTTTTAATAGAATTCGGTACGCTTAATGCAAATCTGTCAATAATTTTTTTCTCATTTGCAGTTTTAATATTGCGTGAGGCCTACTTTTTTTGAATCAACTCGAAAACTCTATCAGATATACTGTCTACCAGATTTATTCGAAGCTCTTCCGATATAGATCTAAACGCCTCAATAACTGCATATTTTAGATGAAAACTGACGACTTACATGTACTAAGGCATTGTCTTGTTGAAAAATGAATTCTTCTTTGTTACTGTTCTCAATGAATGTCACAAATTTCTCTTCTAATATTGTTATTTACTCAGAAGAATACATTCTGCTGCTTGAAATTGCCAAAACAACCATACAGTCGAAACATAAATCGCCCCAAATCATTAAGTATCAGACTCCAAAATTTATTTTTAAGAAATATCGTGATGCCTTACGTAAGTCTTTTCAAAAGCTGTTGAAATCATCTGCACCATCATGATTTAACCTATTCTCATCAGAAAAAATCTGATCCATGTGCCAAGGTTATTATTCCGCCACAAAACTGCTCAATTCGCTAAAACGAATTTACAAACTGGAGAAAAGTAAGTCAATAATCGCTGTTGTTGGTAGGACTGTTTAAACATAAAAATTTTTTAAATGTGATTTTTTTCCGATGATAAAAAGTTCAATCTTAATGGTCCATATGGGTTTTAACAGCTATTGGAGAGACCTACGTAAGGAACCACGATATTTCTCAAAAATAAATTTCTTAGGCGAATCCTTAATGGTTTGGAGCGCTTTTTGTTTCGATGGCATGGTTGGTTATTTGGTCTTTCCAAGCACCCAAATAAATTATTCTGAGTACATTACATTATTACATTCAGGGAACTTCTGCTTTAAAAATATGTAGTTTTAAAGCATTTTTAATGTAAATGTCAGTCATTTGTGGAACAAATTAAATTTTTTACTAACCTTGTAGCTCATTAAAAAAAAAAACTAACATCAATGACTGTTTTATGATTTTACAACTGTAAATTGTTATTAAAAAAATTAAAAAAAAATAAATGTTTGTTTATTTTTTACTACCATGTCGTTAATTTTTACTACAATTGTTAGTCATTTTTTGAACATTAAAAAACAAATGACAATGTTAGTTGAATTTACTGTAATGTAAGTCTTCCTTTCTTTAAATTCAATTTCATTTGTTTTCAACTACATTTGCAGTGGTCTTTACCTACATAGTATTCTAAGTGTAGAAGAGAAATTGGTGCACACAAAAAAATAAAATTCATAATTTTTTATGAAAAAGTTCATGTTTTTAAAGGTTCATACTATTTATGAAATTTACTTACTATTTATGAAGTGTTGCTAGTTTCCATAGCATTTATGAAAAAGTACATAAAATTCCCAGTATTATTGTAAAAACATAAAATTATTCCCTATTATTCTTAAATATTAAGATTTTGTACATTGGCAAAGTTTTTAAGCACTTTTTCATAAATATTAAGTTTTTCTACATATATTTTAAGAAGCCTGCCTTAGTTTACGAGACACAAACTTTCCCAGTATTTTTTATGAACTATTCATATATCGCGCATTTACTTCAAGAACGTCACAACTCAAAAACCATGATTTTTGAGTTAATGACGCAGAATTATTCGTTATGTCACGTATCATATTGTGTAAAAAAGTCGTATTGATACCATGTATACTCACCTCTAGAGAGACATTATGTCGTTATTTTTTTTCTTCAAGGTGGGAGTAAATTGAAAACTTTAAACTCGTTTTCTACAAAATCAAAATTTTTGAGTTATGACGTTATTGAAGTAAATGGGCGATATGTTATAAAAAAGTTCAGCAATTTGTACATTGGCAAATTTTTAATCAAATATCCCTGCGGGAAAAGAAGGGTCGATTGATCCACAGGTGTAATTCTGTGATATATGATTGGGGGCACGTCACGAAACTGTTGAAACCAAGATTGTGATGTACCAAGAAGTGTTAATTTGGGTCAAATTACCAATGGTGACAAAACCTTGGCTGGTTGGTACCAGTTACATCATGTAACTGGAGAAAAAGTAACATAACATCAAAATGTACTGAAGAAACTAGGGTCGTTGCAGTTGAAGTTGCTAGTGGTCATTGAACTGTTTGAAAACCGTTAGCAGTGGATGAAAACATGGCAATTAGTGCCAAAGGATGCAGGCCATTGACTGCTACAAAGCGGACATAACACTGAAGGAATTGTATATGTACCGACTTTGTGACAGTAGAAATGAAGACGTTCACTCCACTAGTTTAAAAGAACTGAATACGGAACTGTTTAGACAGTGACCAGGGTTGCCAGATATTGCGATTTCTCGCCAAAAGAAAATACTTGCAAAAAAATCTATTATTTGAACATCCGGACTTTTTGTCTAGTTTATGTACTTTTTCAAATTTAAATTGCTATAATGAATTTAATGTTATAGTTTTTTGTTGGGTATAGACAAACTAAACAAATTTAAAATTGAATTTTTGTTGTGCCTTTTTGTATGTTTTTTGTACAGGTGACATGACACACTGTTTTGGATTAGTGCAGTGACTGGTTCCGGATGGGCTATTTCGCAACCCGCACATAACATGACACACGCTGAATAAAAAGTGACAAGTTAATTGATAATTATTTTTCGAAAGCCAAGCGACATGTACCCCTTAGACCAGTGCAGTGGTACGTCGCAAAACTTTTCCAGTCAAACTATCCGAATCACAGAACATATTGCGCTTAATATGTGACTAGTTTTCCTTCAAAAATGTTTCTCTAGTTCTATGATACGTACATCTAAACCAGCCACGTGATTAATTTTTTCCCACTGGTTTTGTTGCATATCACATAAATCCGAAAATGGTCATACTTTGACACTACCCTGCGGGAAATGAAGGGTCGATTGATTCTAAGTGACGATTTTGTGATATATGATTGGGGGGCACGTCACTAAACTGGTGAAACCAAAATTGTGGTGTACCAAAAAGTGTTAATGTGTGTGAAATGACCAATCACGTGATTATGGTAATGGTGGTAAAATATTGACAAGTTGGTACCAGGTATATCATGTGGCTGAAGAAAAAGTAACATAACACCATAGTGTACTGAAGAAACTAGGCCCGTTGCAGTTGAAGTTGTTACTGGTCATTGAACTTTTTCAATCCCGTAAGTAGTGGATGAAAACATGATAATTAGTGCCAAAGGATTCAGTCCCTTGACTGCTACAAAGAGGACATAACATTGTAATAAACTTATTTTAAAATTGATTTTGTTGTGCCTTTTTGAAGGTTTTCTGACCAGGTGTTATGACACACTCTTTCAGTGAAGTTCAGTGACTGGTTCCGGACGGGCAATTTAGCAACTCGTATATAACATAACACACAGTGAATAAAAAGTAACAGGCTATTTGCTAATAACTTTTCGCATACCCGGCTACATGTACTCCTTAGACCAGTGCAGTGGTACTTCACAAAGCTATTCCATTCAAACTACCCCAGTAACAGCACACATTGCGCTTATTATGTGACAAGTTTTAAATCAAAAATTGATCTCCAGTTCTACGATACGTACACCTACACCAGGTACGTGATAATTATTTTCCCACTGGTCTAGTTGCATGTCACATAAATCCTAAAATGATCCTACTTTAACACTGCCTACTTCTAACTTGTTCCGTAGCTTATTCATTTCAGTCGGTACGGTGATAGGTAACCTTCGTCAGGTTATTCGCCACGTCACAAGGTACTCCAAAGGTAGCAATTGCCACCTCCTATGACAAGCCCAAGTTAAAAGTACCGGTCACTTTCATATAACAGAGGACAGGTTCATACACACGAAGTTCTAGTCACGTGACCATACCAGTGACTGATCCATTTCCCGCAGGGTACCTACTTCTAACTTGAATTAATTTTCCAACAAGACAATGCCTCAGTACATGTAAGTCGTCAGACAATGGAATGGCAATAATCAAAATGTATAGGAGTATTGGACTGTCCCGCATGTTAACCGGATCCAAACCCCCATTGAGAATATTTGGGAATTATTAACCCGTCGAGTTTACGCAGAAAACCGGAATGATGCGTAAAGATCTATAACGGAAGAACTTGATCGACTTTTAGAGTTGATTCAAAAAAAAGGAGGCCTCACGCTTTATTGAAACTACTGCTTTAATATATTTTGCTTAAAGTTTTGTAAATTTTAATATATTAAGTTAAGTGTATTTATAGTTATGAAACACTAATTTAAATTGTTATTCCTTTGTAAATAGTAAAAAAAAAATGATTTTTTTTTTGTTAGTTAGTTTTTTTTTTTATTAATTTATAATCATATAATTACAAATTGTATACTATTACCCTAACCGAGCACTAGCTACTTTGGCCTTCGGTGCGTTGTAGCCAAAACAGACCAGTGCCTCTAGTGGGAATCGAACCCACGACCCCCGCACAGATAAGCCAGCACGATACCAACTAGCCTACCGGGGCGCACTAATAATTTATTATTATTAATTTCCCTTTGCTTATTACATTTATGACGGTTAAACTCTTCTACTTTTTCTTTTAACTTACGAAATTTAGTGAAATAAATGTGTAATTATAGTTTTGCAACGCAGTGTATATCTATTAAATATGGCTATTAACTATTTTCCACACATTACCAATCTATGGATATGATAGCTACGATTCATACTTCATTCATTTTCATATGATGTCTTCTATTCATGCATGACGTTTTAAAATATGGCGCCATGTTTTAAGTTGAAATTTTGCTACTTGTTTATTATGAATTTAGTATTATTTTTTTGTAAAATGTGCGGAGATTTTATGTTTGATTTCAGATTAAAGAGACCCACATAAATGCATAAACTGCAACACGTTCATATTTATGTGTGTACAAGTAAGTAGTTATATAAATGTTTAAAGTAATAATTATATGTAATATAATGTTTATTTATGGATTGTATTTGAGTTTTTATTACACTATTTTCATTTTTTTTGGCTAAGAATAAATATTTTGACCACCTTTTAGTTTTGCGGTGGTGGGGCTATAAATTTGGTTTTAATAGTTTAATGAATTTATTTTTATTGCACCCAATGGCTTTAATTATAATATCAATATTTTTACAAAATTAAAAAAGAAAAAACATGTTAACATAAACGATTTTATTTAAAGTGAAACCTTTGATTTGAATTATTTTATTAAGAATCTGAGACGGTTTTAAGAAAAAGTTTTTATGTACAAACAGAGAATTTAATACAAAACGTTTTCCGTATATCATTAATACATTTGAGCGAATTTTAAGTCATTATTTTCCTAATCTGGCATCACATTTGGTTTTGTCAAAAGTTACAAAATTTTTGTATGAAAAACATGTGTAAAATTTACGAAATTTAGATTTATTGTTTAGGGGTTACCATGTAAAAATAAGAAAAATATTAAACAATAAGTGAAACTTTCGTTTTTTTGCGTGTTGTTGCACAAATATATGGAAACTGTCCACTGTCGTCGAGTTTAATTTCAGACATGGGCGTCGTCAATTGCATTTCACAATCATTCACTTGTGAAAATTTTTAATATCATTAATAATTCCAGACCTACGCTCACACATGTGATCTTAAACGCTTCCTTGGAAAATTTGTAAAATTTTAAATACTAAACATGGGGATTAGTTACAACATCTGGTTATTTAATTACAGGCCAATTACTCAATTACACACAATTATATCTAATTGTAAAAAAGTAATTGGCCTGTAATTAAATACACAAATATTGGTATTATGTCACATGTGTGGCATTGAAAAAAATTAGAAATTTTCCAACAAAGTGCGAGCGTATGCCCACGAGTGCGAGCGTATGTCTGAAATTATTATAAATATAAAAATTTTTTACAAGTGAGTGATTGTGAAATGTAATTGACGCCGCTCATGTCTGTTTAATTTGCACACTTTTCTCTTGATTTTATTGTGCCGGTGCAAAAAAACTATATAAACTGAAGCATTAAAAGTAAATAACAAACAAGTTTAAAAATAAAGTAAAAAAAGTTCGGATTTTTGTTAACGGTAAGAATTTTATTCACAATTTTAATAATACAGATTGATTCCATAAAAAACATAATAAATAAAACAAAAATGGGAAGATTAAATTTTCACAATGTTCCTTTAAGCGGCCCAGTGATATATTTTCTTATATTGCTGATTCTTTTTAAAGTTTTAGCTTTTTTAAATAGTTTCTGCATAACTTTAACTGTTCTTCTGTATTTTGGACCATTTTACAACATGTTTCACAACAAAACATATGAACATATAGACGATACTCAGAAAAAATTATAAACCTAAAATATCTAATAAAAGATTTAATTTAAATTAAATTTGTTTCTAAACAAATATTTAATTCAATCAATTAATATTTTAATTGACTTTTAAATATATAAATACATATTTTATTTTAGACGTATTATTCAAATTATTTTTTCATATACTTTATGTTAAATAGAAAAGTTTCAGTATAAAATACCAAAAGTATTTGTAGTTTACAAACAAAACAAGCACACACACACACAAATACATAAACAGACACATCATTACTAAAAACACATAAACATACAAACGTGTCGTTCACACACTTTTTTTGAGTATCATAATTTTTTTTTTTTGTAAATAGTTATTTATAGCTTTTTTTAATTTTTAATAAAAGTTTTAATTAATATTATCATTGCCGTGATAGGTGCAAAATCAATTGAAATATTAATTGATTTTATAAATTTTATAATTAAAACAGTTTTTAGTTTTTTCTGTGTACAAAAAAAGCTTTAATAAACAAAATTAAAATAAGCTTTAAAGTGAAATACAAATTAATGTCGATTTTACTTCAGTTTTTAGCAATTTTATACGATTTTAGAGAGTTTTTTAATTTCTCGATTAAAAAAATTATTTTGATCTTTATGTTATGTCATATATGTATATATCTAACAAGGGAGGTATACCGACCCGGATCTGTGGATCTAAATGAACTTCGGAAATGTTGTAAAGAATAACAATTTAAAATAAATAAAATTATTTTAAAATGTGGCAAGTCTAGATCCACACAATTAGATAAATGTGCAATACAATAATATCCGAATTATGACCCGATATAATTGTATTGGAGTGTATACATTTTTGAATTATATAAAATAAGATATGTTTGTATCCGGACTTTGACCTGATACTATTGTGTGCGATTGTATGATAAGCGTATAAAGTTGTATGTAAACTGATCTAAATATAATTGGATCCGAATTTAGTATAAATGTTTAATTTATGTATATTTATATTATTTTTTTTTTTAATTATTTATATTATTTTTTAATAATTTATCATGTAACGGTACAATACTTTTAGGTAAAATTAACAATACGACTTAAATTAATAGCAAATTAAAGTTATTACTTTACAGTTATATCAGTTTTTTGTTTTCATATACATCGAGATTATTTTTATGTTATTTTCAATTTATAACGAGCTTTCAACCTCCGTATATTTACAAAATTAAAGCAAATCAAACATATTAGCTAGGTTGATACTAGTATTTCGATCTGGCTAAAGATCTCATCAGAACCCGAAGTTTTGGAAAAGTTAGAGCCTCCATAATAGGCAGAACTTTAACAAAAACCTATTAATAATCAATTTTGCTCCATTCTTGTCTTCTTAGTAATCAAGCACGTGGTTAGGTCTTTTCCTAACAAGCATCATGACGTTACTAAACTTTGAAAACCAAAAATGTTTTATTTATATAAAATTTTTTTTTTTTTTATTACTGTTTTAAACAAAACGCTTTTTTAGATTATTTCGGTAACGGTATTTTAAGTGTAACACTATTTAATTTATTTTGATAGCAGCATTTTAGCGATAACGGTATTTTAGTTATTTCGGTAATGGTATTTTAAGGATATCGGTATTTAAATTATATCGGCAACGGTATATTATTTTGGTATGAGTATATCGAGGGCTTATATTCAATACCGTCTATCTACAAAAACACAATTTTTCAGGAGAGCCAAAAAACTGTTTTATTCGCAAATAAGCAACAATTTCGATGAACTCATCTTCTACAATATTAATAGAATGTGTCTAACAAACGTTCTAACTAAAAAGTTTCTTAAAATTCGCGTTATTTTAGCTTCTATGATAGACAGACGGTATTGCCTCAAAAATGAAATCATTGTGTAGGAAAATAATATGGGTATAGACGGTATTGCCTTATTTTAAAATTAAGTTTGTATTACGGTTTTTGTATGGGGACCCCGAAAAACTTGGGAGATAGGGGGTAGATATGTTCACAAGAAATGTTGGGGATTGAAAAATAGTAGGACCTGTTCTAACGTTTGAACCCTTTAGGGAGCTAGGGGTTGTTTTTGACTAGTTTTTTGTTTGTTTTTGGCATGGGTGTCTCAAAAAGGGTGTCAGATAGAGGGTAGGTGTGTTCAGAAGAATTGTTTAGCCAGTTTAAATTCAAAGACAATGTTTTTTATAATTTCTTATTATAATTTATTATAATTTTTACTGCGCGTGGCTAAGAGTATCATAGAAGTAGTGATACTTCTCTGGAATTACCGCCTTTAACTCCTGTAAATGTTTCCATTTGTTTTGCTGAATTGGTAGTCGACCGGTATACAATTGTTTTGGTTCTATGTAACCTTCATATTGCTTTATTCTAATAGGTAGTTCAGTGTAATTATGATCAAAATTCACTTTAAACTTAATGGTACCACTTGGGGAATATAAGAGAGATCTTAGTTGGGATACTGTCGGATCATTTCTTGTTCGACCAGGTCTAATACTGAAAAATCGAATAAGGTTCGTATCCTTATAGTTCTTAAAAAAATCATACTTTAAATGTAATGCATCAAATGGCATTTTAATAATTTTGTTCTTGATTTTGACTGTTTTGCGGGCATCTTTGGCAAATATATGGTTTAATTTTTCAACTTAGCCTCTATGTGCATCGTATTCTTCAATTGTTATTTGCTTGGCCTTAAACCCCACACAAGTATCGCACTGATCTTTGCGAGGCATAAAGAGCGCTAAATTTTGTTCGGCAAAAACTGTAGAAAATGTAAAAATTGAAACGGGTTTTACTGCCTTCTCGGCACATTTTTCAAGGTAATCTTTAAAAACATCTGCTTTGGTTTTAAAAGTGGTTGCTATGTATATTTTAGTTGTGTCCTTGCGACAATAATGGCTTTCCATCTTGACTAAGTTCTGCAGATATTTAGACAAGAAAATTTTACAACGCCCCTTCTGAGAATTTGTTTTTGGTACAAGTGACGCCAAAATTGGTTTATCGTTCGCATTAATCCATCCTTTAACCATGGCTATACGTAAAGATAGCGTTGATAAAAACATGGATCGGCATACCTGCAACGCAAATTCGTTTTGTGGTAGTTTAAACATAAAGCTGTTCTGTTTTCTACTGTTTCCTACAGTGGTTTTTTGATAATCTTTGTTACACACATCTTTACAAACTCTCGCTTTGCTTCCCAAGTCTTGTTCCAAAATGATTCAAAAATTTGTTTCCTTGTTCTCTCATCAAAGTTTTGGCAGTGTCTTACATTACTGCTTCTACAAATGCGCGATGAACAAGTTGGGCCTATTTTTCTTTCTGTTTGAATCCTGCATCAGCAGTTGAAAATCCTAAATATTGTTGTCCAAGCATTCAAGACAAATATA
Organism: Delia radicum; assembly: GCA_021234595.1. NCBI lineage: Eukaryota > Metazoa > Arthropoda > Insecta > Diptera > Anthomyiidae > Delia > Delia radicum. The sequence continues at coordinate 160,839,393 of CM037855.1, read as the reverse complement.
ATCAACCCTGGTTACAAAAAACAGACGTCTGTTAAAAATCATCATGTAATGCAAATGATTTTTGGAAGCAACTGAAGTGGTCAATTTCAAATCAGTATCAAATTAGTAAATTCTTGCTTGTGTTTTTGAGTTTTTGCGTTTGAATTCATTTATTTGCATACTCATTTGTAGCTAGAAAATAACATAAAGGGCACACCACCGCATACACAGCGTATTATGGTAGGTATTGATCGTTCGACAACAGAAGTATGTATCCGAAAAACGAACAGTGAATAAATAGATATCAAACAGTGAAATAGCCTGAAATTAAATAAAACGACAAAATTCTATGATGTAGATAGACGGTATTGCCGTCATAAAATTCATAAATAAGTATCTTTGTAGATAGACAAATGATAAAAAACAGGATATATAGTACTAAAAATAGTTTTTTTCCACTGAAATTTTTACAGTACATGCAGATGGGGTCAGAGATGAGTTTGGCATAAAAAAAAAAATCGTGAAAATGTAGATAGACGGTATTGAATATAAGCCCTCGATATGTATTTTATTGATAACGGTATTCGGTTTAAAAGGGTTTTGAATCAAAATCAGTGGCACCATCAATGGAATTTGTAAATTCAAACACTCCCAACTTTAAATTCAAATTATTTTCTAACATTTTTTTTAATTTGAAATGCTTGTAATTTATAGTTTTTCATACAAAAATTCTTAAAAAAACAAACATTCAATTTTACAAAAAAAAATCAGTAAATGGGTGTTTGTATTTACAAACCATCAGTGTTGGTGCCAATTCAAAAAACTTTTTTTTTTGTATTTACAAAAATGCTCTATGACCCATGTTTATATTACAAACAGAATTTTACAATTTATTTCTGTGTTTCTCAAAAACATGCCCAAAGCATTGGCCAAAAGCTGATGTAGTTTACTTAGTTTTTTATATAGCACAAATAACAGGTATGGGGCACATTTATGAATATTCAAACATAATTTTGTATATCGGTTGCTTTAACTGGATTTGTAGATGTTTTAACTACATTTGTCAGTTAGTTTTTTACGAACAATAATAAATATAAATATTACAGTTAATTTAAATGAAAATGTATACTTTTCAACTGCAAGGCAATTCTTTCATTTGTCATTTGAAGTATATTTAAGTTACCTGTGTATATTCAAAGTTTTGACAAAAAAAATATCTAACCTTTTTATCACAAGAGGGTTAAAAATTATTACGATTTTTTCGATATTTTATTTTATTTCAAATAATTTTAAACTTGATTTTTTATCTATTTTTTATAATTTGCAAATCAATATGTAGTTAAATCGCATACCTTAGGCTATATACAAATTTAATACATTAAGTTTAATGTATTTTTATTTTAATATATTATTGGTAATTTAAGCGGAGGTTTATATTTTAATGTTAGTGAGGTAACGTATTTGTTTACTTTTGTTATTTAAAAATATGCAATTAACTAAAAAATTATGATATTTTTAATAACATATTTCTTTCTTTACAGTTATTGTGAGCTTTGAACAATATTATCGATTGTAAATGGGTAGTCACTAGAACAGAGATGATATAATGAATATAAAATTTTTATGTACACAAATTAACAAGTTATGAAAACACTGGCTTACGCAGTTTTAGAAAGGTCAAGACTCTAGGTCTTAATCATTCTTTTCTGAAGTATTGAGCTTTGCTGCATCCGAATCTGACAATAAAATATCTTCACTACATCAGGTTTCCGAGATATCTAATAAACTTTAGATAACCCCGTTGTTTTGCTATATTCGGGACGTTACAAAAATGTTTTGTGTCTTCTCAAGTTAAGCCTCTATTGATGTTGTGTTTTTAGCGAAAATACTACATCAAAAGATTTCATTGGACGATTTTTCGTAGAATTAAAATTTTTTTCGTTTGAGTTTGAATTTTAACGTCTTTTTCAAACAATTGCAATTAATACTATAATTAGTATGCAATTTCTTTAATTTTAATTGTGAAAGGCGTGGTAGAGAAGAATGAATGTATATTCTAAAAATCATAACTGCATTGTAAATTTTCAATTTTTCTGAATCAGACTGCGCAGTTTCTGGTATTGAACCTTCGTCAGAGACCCTGTTTTTTGAATAAGGTAATATTTGTTATGTTTTTATTTGTTCGATTGCGTCTATTATGTCCGAATGGTTTTCGGTCATAATCCCCAAACCGAAAGTTAGGAATGTGACCGTTACCGAAACGGTTTATAATCCCAATTGGTATTGAGACTTTTAAATAAAAAAAAACTGGGATTATGACAGGCCAATTAACGAGCTAATTTTTAGCAACAAAATTAGTAGATTCATCAAAAGTTTTGCTAACACTTAGTTGATTCAAAAATCCTTGCTAAAAGTTAATAAAAACATTGCTGAATATTAGTAGACTGAAAAAAACTCCTAAAATTAGTAGAAAAAATATAATTTAGTTATGAAAGGCTTGGTAGAGAAGAATGAGTGTATATTCTAAAAATCATAACTACATTGTAAATTTTCAATTTTCTGAATCAGACTGCGCAGTTTCTGGTATTGAACCTTCGTCAGTGACCCTGTTTTTTTGAATAAAGTAATATTTGTTACGTTTTTTATTTGTTCGATTGCGTCTATATGAAATTTTTCTGTGCAATCACTGACCGTGGTATAGATAAACTAATTTATAATGCCACATACACTCACACTACACGTTAGACAGAGCGCTTTAGCCCACTGATCTATCGTCAGGTCGAGTTTTGTTGTGATTAAAACTAGTTTTATTCAACACACGGTGTTTTTTGTTCTTGCGTACATAATCTCAGAAGTACTCCAACACAACAGTTCTATTTTTAGAAACTTACCTCACTCTAATGTCCACTGTTTTTCCATATGTTGTAAGTGATACCACATCTATGATATATTCTTTGTATATTCGATAGATGACGCTTAAGTAGTTAGGAAAGAATTTTCAATTTCGGTAGTTTTTTCTTTTGAGGATCTTTTTGTAAATTTTGGCAATTTTTTTTTAATTTTCATGTTTTTTAAATTGCGTAATTTTTTTATTTTGGCGATTTTTCTACATGTTCAGCAATTTTCTTTTAAATTTTAGCGATTTTGATGATATTTTTCCAATTTTAGGGAAATTTTTTTAAATTTTGGAGATTTATCTTCAAATTTTGGAACATTTTTTCTAACGATTTTTTCCATTTTGTTTACATTTTTGGAAATTTTTTTAAATTTTGATAATATTTTAAAATTTTTGAATTTTTTTTTAATTTTTGGTAATTTTTTTTTTTAAATTTGGCAATTTTTTAATTTTTTCAATTTTATTAATTTTTTCAAAATTTTTGGCAATTTTTTTGCAATTTTAATTTAAGTTTTAATAGTTTCTACAAAAAGTTGTTTCAAATTAGAAACAATATTCAACTAAATTTTTAATAGACATGATCAAAATCTTAATTAAAACTAAATCATTTAAATACCCTATGGGGAATGAGGAGTCAATTGACCTAAAAGTGAAGAAGAAGGACTTATCACAGGACTGGTATAATTTAATACTGAAGTGGGTTAAGCAGTGTCAATTGTCCTAAAATTACCAATAATGTGACTGGTAAAGGGAGGACATACCACTTAACCGGAATGCTAATTAACACGAAAAAGCCAGTTGGCCAGAATTTTACCCATTGGAAGCTGTTTAGTTTTCGTTTATTTTATACGACATGACCCTTTCAACTTGAGTTTGTTAAAATATATGAAATTCAAGTGCAGTTAAATTTATTCATCAAATATATGATAAAATATTTCATAAAGCAGTAGTGTATATAAAAACAGTGACAAAAAGGAAAGGAAAAAGAGAAAAGTGAGAAATTAAGAAAAAGAAAGAAAAAGGAAAAGAAAAAATGAAAGCCAAAAAGGAAAAGAAATGATTTTAAAATTTAAAAGTTTTGCCAGCAACAAAGTTTAGGTGAAAACGGTAAGTTAAAACAATTGAAATTTCCGTTTTAAAATAGCATTTATATGTTTATTTTATAAATAATTTTGTCATTTCGCATTAGAAAAAAACACAAAAACTTGTGTTTTAAGTGAAATTATTAGTGTAGCCAAACAGTATGATAAGAAAATGTATAAAAATAAAACAAGTTTTGCAAATGGCAAAATGTTTGTTGGGCCGATCGGATGCGATTTTGAAATTCAAATTAAATAAAAGTTCAAAATTGCTGCCGAACTTCCTGCAATATCGGAAAAAGTTCGGAATACAGTTTACTTTATAGCTTTCGTGTTTTTCCTAAAATTTGCTATTCATTATTTTTTGACGAAAAATAATGAAATTTTTTAGTAAAATTTATGAAATTTATGAAAATTATGAAATTTGGATATGTGACAAAGAAAAAAAAAAAAGTCAGGGACACGTAATTTTTTAGCGGCCCAATCCCAAGTTCAAGAGTTAAAAGGTGATGCGAAAGTTCAAACATTTTCGTACGGAAACATGTCTGAAACTAATGAAATTCAAATTTATTTCAATGCAGTTTTGATGTACTCGAGAAAGCAAAAATTGTGATACCAATACTGCCTAACACACTACGATAGGATTGCCATTTATGTGAAATATCGGTTAAAAAGCTCTTCTCAAAAAGTCGCATAAAACCTGGACAATTAAGAATGTTGGAAAAAGCTCAAACACAAAAGCGATCAAATTCATTAGACACTAATATGCATTTTTTTTCAGCTTAATCCAACTAAAATTCTTTAACAAACCGCCAGTTTTAATACGTGTATCACTTAAGGCAGATTTTTTTGAAAAACAAAAATACTAGAAAGTTATTGGACATGATTCGTATACCACTTAATGCGTGTCCAAAAGCCTTTTCATTTGGTATCCCATTTGCTTAAAATATACATAAAAAAATTCAATAAAATAACAATAAAATCAAAAATGAGGTAAATTTAACCCCACTTTGTGCCCCTAAACAAAAAAAATATTATTTTCTTTTTGTTTCCTCATCACACCCAAATTTCACTAAGATCAGAGAGGATCCACCCAGAGACTCCCTTTGTTAGTGCAATATCGAAACTTGTCTTAGTACATAAATATACCTCACTGTTAGGTCATATAAATTCCCTGCATGAAATTAATGAATTTTTGCTTAAAAGCAATTAGAATCGAAGTTTCATAAAATTTTATAATAAATAATTTTTTTTGATTAATAGTTTCGTTTCACTCACTTAATGAAAAAGTTTCATTAAAAAACTAGTTTCGTTAAAAGTAATAAGCTTTTCAATTTAATTTAAGAAATTGTTTGTACACTTTATAAATTATCTTCATCAATCATACCTTTTTAGGTTGATGTGCTATAATAAACCTCCAAAATTATTCTGCAAAGCATTTCGATTTTTGTGGTAGAAATAAATATTTTTATACAACTATCCATTACCCCGGAAAAACTTTGGTAATGGGTGCGATAAAATAATACATTACCTGGTAATGTACGATGGACGATAATGTACTCGTATACTCCTTATATGTATCATTATTTACGAACAAAGCGTAATGAGTTACGGATAATGAGTTATATAATGCATTACTTTGTAATGAATACTTCTTAACTTAACAATAATTGGACACTAATAGGTTACATTGTAATGACACATCATTACCTTTTACATTATTTCAAAACATAAAATAGTGACTTACCGATTACAAATTACATAATGTGTGCGCCCCGGTAGGCTAGTTGGTAGCGTGCTGGCTTATCTGTGCGGGGGTCGTGGGTTCGATTCCCACCAGAGACCTTCGGCGCGTTGTAGAATAACCAGATAATAAAACGAAAATATAACATAATGCATGAAATATAAACGTAAAGTTATATTTGAAATATTTTTCTGAAAATCTATATTTTGACACATTGGGACTTTTTGTAAGCATTAGGGTAAGGTATATATTTTTAATATCACAAACAGAAACTCGTAAAATAAGAATTGAATTCTTCAGTGAAGTAAGGTGTATTGTAATGCGTGGAGCCCCATGGTGATACATTACTTTACCCATTATTTGTTTTGCTGGGTAACGAAGAAATTTGGACAAATAATGCTTATATTATGTATTAGTCTTATATAATGTTAGAAGCTGGAAAAATAGAAGAAGCAAGTCTATTATGTAGAATACCAAATAAAGACCATATATTCTTGATATATGAAAAAAATATATATATATCGAGGGCCTATATTCAAAACCCTCTATCTTAAAAAACACAACTTTTCAGGGGAGCCAAAAAACTACTTTTTTTCGCGTATTACTTGAGTTATTAAAATTCGGTATTCTACAATATTTTTTAAAGCAACTACTGAATCTGACATACAATTCGTTTTTAAAATGTTGCATTATTGGGGACTTTATGATAGATAGAGGGTTTTGCTTCTCAAAAATATTCAATGTTTATGAATGAAAATGATCAGATAGAGGGTTTTGCATTGTAATAAAAATAAATTATTTTGATTTCATTTATGCCATTTGTCAGTTTTTAAGGTTATTTATTTAAGATAACGGCTAGTAATGCAACATAAGATAAAAAAATTAGTAATAAACAATATGAAACAAAAAGTTATGTGTTTTTTTTTTTTGCTTTCTTTTAAGTTTTTTTTTGAGTTTGATTGGAGTAAATTATCGTAAAAATAATGATATTTCGGTGGTATTACGCTCTTCAAATCTTGCAAATTCTTCCACTTATTTGGCTGAATTGATAGTGGGCCAGAATATAGAGGTTTTGGTTCAATATGTCCTGTGTAAGGTTGAATACGAACAGGTAGATCCATGTAATCTGTATCAAAATCTAATTTATATGTTATGTTACCATCTGGAGGATATAAAAGAGATCTTAAATTAGACACAGTAGGATCGTTCTTTACTAGTCCTGGTCTAATGGAAGAAAAACGCACAAGTTTGTCATCGTTGTAATTATTAAAGAAATCATAATTTAAATATTCTGCATTAAACAGCTTTTTTACGATCTCATTGTTAATTTGAACAGTCTTTCTGACTTCTCTAGTAATTCTAACGTAATCGATTGGTAAGTGATTTTTCAATTTAATCTCTATCTTAGCATGGGCACTATCGCACTCCGTTTGCGTATGGCCTTTCTCTAAGAACTTATGTTCAATAACTTTATTATTTTCCGCAGCAAAATTAGATAGAGCATTAGATAAATAATGGTTGCGGTTTTGGTAGCCAGAACCATCCGAAAAAATCGTAATTGGCACTGAATCCGATAAGCAATACGTTTTTAAATGATGAATAATACAGGAAACAAACACCGACGCGGACAAATCACCATTGATTTCGCTCCACCAATAATGTGTAAACATACCTGTTATCCGCCCATCCTCCAAATATTCATTTGATGGTGCATAATGGACTGCTATACGTTGCAAAGAATTAAAAGCCACTTTATTTTTCTGTTCACACAAAATATCAAAAGTTTATCATTAAAATCTAATTATTAAACTAAATTTTAAACTTACCATTATATAAGTTTATCACGCGACAAAAATATTTTAATTATGATTTCTAATGTCATATAAATTATTTTTTTTTTTTTTTTTGACAAGATAGAGGGTTTTGAATATAGGCCTCCATATATTTCTTAAGTAAAAAATGTTGATCAAATGGAAAAACTGGATCCGCGCCTGTTTAAAGTTTAGGCATTTTTTTTTATTATATTACAGTTATATTATCTAACCAAATTATTACGCTTCGCTATCAATTTAGAGTTCATTTAAACATTTACTATGAATTATCTCTATTCCAATATCTTAAGCTAATTACTCATAAAATTTGATCTAATCGACTAATGTATTTTCATTTGAACCTGTATATTGTAGAAATTAAAATGTATTATTTGTTCCCCCCAAAAATATCCTGCAGCGAAATTTGTCATTATCATAAAATTTGAAACCACTCTTTCATTAATTTTGTTTTTATATACTAAAACATAAACCCTTTCAAAAAAAAAAAACTTCTCCGAAAAAACCTTAATTATCTTCTTGCAACAAAATTGTTGTATGAATCACACCTTAATTGAATGGAAAAATAAAACCGTAAAACAGTCTTAAACAAAAAGAAAAATCGTAAATTGTCAATCACATTCTTTTACACATGAAACATGTGTACATTTAAGTGATTAATTAACTTTTTTTACAATCTGTATTTTATTTTTTTTTTTGTTTTTTTTTTGTAGTCATGGTAAATTTTAATTAATTTAAATAGACAATGTATATGGTTTTCTTAGACATTTTGATTTAAAATAATGAAATAAATGAAATTGATCAATGATAGATTTTTTGAAAGATAATTGGCGGCTAGAGCCGATTGATAATTGTTTCTATATACATAAAGTTATGGCTAGCAACATGTTGCAAAATCATTTGAAATCACAATGTTTCGTGCATAGGCTTTTGAAACCACTTCAAAGAAATTTATGTTTTAAGTAGTAGTAAAATAATCTAATTATAATTTTTAAAGTATGTAATATATCTCAAACCTTGATAAGGCGGTTCGCGTTAATTAGGGTTTCGTTTATGACAAAATCAAAAAATTTAACAACTTTATAACTTATTCACCTTTACTATCTACATTAATTTGTTTTTGTTGTAACCACTTAAAAAACAAAAAAAAATATATATTTTTTTCCTTTTTATTTAACATTTTGATGTAAAGGCTGTAAACGAATTTTATTTTACCAATTTAAACGCGTATTGTAAAAGTTCTATTGGAGAGTTGCTAGGAAGAAAATTCAAACATATTTGGAATCTTTGAACTTAAGACTACAAAAAATGTAACACGTTTTATTCACAAAGATTTTTTCATCTCAATATTGTCTAGAGAGGAAAAAAATCAAAAAAAAAAAAAAAATGTATGCCCAAGTAAAAATAAATTTATGGGGGTGGTTTGATGATGCAAATTATATTAAATTATATATAAATTAGATCTGCGATGAGATGAAATTTGATACGAAAAATGAGAACATATAATTGTTTCTAAAATACATCAAATAGTATGGAATTCGATACAATTGTATTGAATTAGATCTAATTCGATGTAATTAAACACAATTTTGTACAATTTGGTGTATATTAGATACAATTTTATACGAATTTTGTCCCCATACAAATTTATGAGAGTTATATATAATTGTATCGAATTAGATATAATTCGATATTATTAAATAAAAGCTGATACAAACATTTCCTAGTTTTTATCAACAATTATACCAAATTATATCTACCCAGGTAAAAATTTGGGATGGTACAAAAAACGAAGAGTTTTCAAAACGTTTGTTTTTGATGGTACTAAAATAAAAGCGTTTCCAAAGCGATAATTGCAAATAATACGAAAAAAAAGCATTTAAAAAACATTATTTTGGATTGCTATTCGAACGTTCGGACAAAGTATTTTAGGAATACTTTTTATACAAAACTTACAAATATTTGTGAAATAAAAACACTGTAAAAACATTGGTTCAAAGCGTTTTTCCAACGTTTGTAAAAAGTACTTAAGAACTTCTTATCGTACAAAATTTACAACGGTTTATAAAATAAAACCAATGTAAAACCATTGAGTTAAAGCGTTTTTCTAACATTTGCCAATAGTACTTTAGAAATACTTTTTTTTTTTTGCGATTGCAGCTGTTCTCTCTGTTATAATGTCAAACGAGTTGCAACAACAGTTTAGTGGATGCGGAAAGCCAAATAAGGGTGTAGGCAAAGAAAATTTCAGTTCAACCCAAGTATATGAAGAATAAAAGGGTAATAATAAGTACATAACTTGTGAAAAAAGTATTTTTTTACAACATTTATTTTCTACAGATTTTTTATTACATCAGGTTGAAACTGAAACACCATCCAAAATTTTGACACAGACAAGCCGCTGGTTGGCGACTGCTAAGTACAGAAACTGCTCAAAACAATCTATTTTCAATCAAATTTTTCTTTCGAGCGTTTTGACAATGTTCAAAATTACAACCCTCAAAGCGGTTATCATTTGGGTCGTTTTCATAACGCTTAATAACTGTAAGCCAAAATGTTCTGCAAATACTTATTTAACGATTGAAAAAGCATTTCAAAAATTTTGTTTTGCAATGTTTTGAGAACGTTATAAAATACCATCCTCAGACCGTAAATTTGGGTTATCATTTTGCACATTCTCAAAACGCTTTAAATTTGTAATTTGGTATGTTCTGAAAACGCTTGTACCATCATGAAAAATGCTTTTAAAACGTTTTAAAGATTGTATTTTTCTACCTGGGTAATTTCATAAACTAATGTATGTGACTACTACAGCTTTTTTTAATGTTGGTTCACATGAAGTTTTACGTAATTATATGTACATTTGTGTTGAATTACGAGGGCGGTCTCAAATTAGCTGACCTGCACAGAAAAAATTATGGGCCAAAAATATCTAATTAATCGATTGTTTGAATATCAATGGCAGTTTAAACTATTTTTTTAATTAATTCAATTAAAAAAATTATTGAATTTTCTAATATATCCATACAGTGTTGACAACATGTAAACAGTGTTGACAACATGTAAATTTGGCAAACTATTTTTTTATTTTATTTAGATTAAATAGTTAAACAAAGGTTTAATTATATAAATATATTATTTAATTTGTAAATAAAAAGAAAAAAGATCGCAAATGATTAACTTTTAATAAGTTGATTTCAAATGCACGCAAAATCGTAGTTATTTCACTAGAGTTTGCAACACTCTTTTTGTTGAGATATTCGTGTATACGAGAAGAAACTTAATTTAGTTTCGTGTTTCATCTGTGGTAATAAAAGTGCACATGTGGATTTAAATAAACCTTATCGAAAAAGGACAATTAAACTAATATTTTTGTAAATAATTAAATTTTCAATAAGTATAAGTGTCATTAAACTATCATTTTAAAGTTGTGTGTAATTTTTTTAAGAAAATAATTTAATTACAAGAAAAAGTTCAAGACAAGACAAGCAAAACAAAAATTTTGTCTTGACTTTTATTTGTTGTCTTATAATACATTTTTATATTAAAAAGCTTTAATTTTATTATAAATAAAATGTCAATTTAATTTACAAATCTACATTTCTTTTTTTATTTAATGGGGGGCATAAAACAAAAATAAAAAAAAACGAGTTTTCAATTAAAACTACCATTGTTTTCTTCTCAAGTTTCAATTAAAGTTTTAATCAATTTAACGTAACTTTTTAATTGAGGTTGTAAAGAAAAACAATAACTCTTTTAATTGATATTATTACTATTTTAATTGAAAGAGTTTTAATAAACTGTCTGCAATTTTTTTTAGTTAATACTATCATTTCAGTCGTAGGTGCAAAATCAATTAAAATATTAATTGTTTCAATAAAATTTTTAATTGAAACCCGTTTTTAGTTTTTTCTGTGTGACGTATGGATGGCAGCTGTAGTCAGAAAAGTGGCAACCTTATAAAGCATATGTTTTGAGTTTCAGGGAGCCACGTTGTTTACTATTTCTTTTAGAGCCGTCAAAAATAAACGATCTCAGTGAATTTGTAAACATTGACAAAATTGGGCGCTATTATGTAGTTCATTAGTTTGAAAAGTCTGAGTAGAACCAATATTAAAGCTGATCCATATTCTACTCAGTGCGTGTCTGCTTCTTCGTTTACGACTATAAAATATTGGGTGGCAGAGTCCAAACGAAGACGTACGCCAAGAGGAACAGCGTAGTGGTCGACCAATTGAGGTGCCCACTCCAAAAACGGTTAATGAAATTCACAAAATGGTTGATCATCGCGTGCCGCGTTTGCTCACAATGGAACACAAACCTCGTCGAAAGATATCCACTATTGCGATGGCCAAAATCAATGAAATAAGGTTCGAATTCGCCAGATTTAGCTCCCCTGGATTATTTTCTATGTCCAAACTTGAAAAAATGGCTCGGTAGTAAATGCTTTACCAACAATGAAGATGTGGAGTCTGCGGCTGATGTATATTTTAAGGAGCTAGACAGTTATTACTGTAAACAGGGAATATGAGCTCCTGAATATCGCTGGGGAAAATGTATCGCCCTCGTATATTTTAACGCACATGTTGCAGTACATGCACATGTAGTAATATCGAATTAGGTATATTAAGTTTAATTTTATATAAAGCAATATATAATAATATAATGATATATATACCCCCATCCCATATCCTAAAGATAATTTTGTGTAAATTTATATTCTTAAAATAAAAATCATGATTTTGCGGTTCAATTTGGAAAATTCATCAAAATAAAAGAATAAATTGGGCAAGTGATGTAAAAATAAAATCAGCGATTTCTCAAAAACAGCTTAAAATGAAAAAAAAAAAAATGTTTGGCGGATATGGATTCAGCGTACATTAAAAAAAGATGTGTCTCAAGGTTTCCTTGGCCGTCGCACTGTAGAACAAGTGAGGTGGCAAAAATCAAAAATTTCATGTGCCCCTAAAAAATATTGAATAAACCTATTTTATAGGAAATTGTCCAACGATTTCAAATATGCCACTCTTATTACAATCAGATTTTTGGTTCAGAAGATATAGCTCTTCAAAATTGACAGATTTTCAGTGTTCTAAAAAACAGAACATTTTTATGTAATTTTGTCCGCTTTCAGATGCCGAATCTCGAAAACTGGATAACGCATAGTCATTCTTTTTAATATTATTGATAGATATATTTATTAAGAGAAGATTAAAAAAAAATTAGACTTTTTGCTTTGTATTGGTCCAGGTACTTTGATATTTACAAACTATCCATTTTTTTTCAATATTTCTCAACTTTGGTGGAAAATAAATAAAAACTATTAAAAACTATATTTGCCATATTTTCAAAATAAGTTCTTTGATTAGTCCTTTACCTATTACAAAAATTTCCAGCTGCCCGTCCTTGCCACATTTTTTGCTAGAGGTAAAATTTTGAATAAAGACATGGTTCAAAAAAGGTGTCGCATGCATTTTTGGGCAATTAATGACATATAAACGCGAAAACCCATTCTTATTATTATTGTTAATATATATAATTTTTGTTTATGAGTTTAGGTAGATTATACTATATATTTTAAAACAACCATAATCCCGTTATTAGTCAAGGTTAGGTAGATTTTTGTTTTTCATTCAAGGTAGATTATGAAAATGTTTGTACATTAGGTAGATTTTTGTTTTTAATTCAAGGTAGATTAGACTATATATTAGACTATATATTTGAAAAAAAAATATCATAATCCCTTAGTTATGTATGTTATGAATGTCCCTAATAATTTCTCCTCTTTGAATTATACTTCATACCCGTTTTATTTGATTAAAATATTTTATATTGTCCAACTTTTAATTTGTTAATTATCTTAATTTTGTTTTATATTATATTATCAAATATTTCTTTTATAATATTGAGTTTTTATAATAATGAGTTTTTCAAACAAGTTGGACTAAAAGTAGACTAGAACAAGAACGGATTCGGAAACTCAAACGATGGAAACACTTCGAGAAGGTTTTTTGAAAATGATGAGGCTGTAACTCGAATCACTGGAATAGACAATGAAATCATTAAGAGATTGGGAACGATCTTGACTATTTTAAACTACAAGGAAAAAGTTGATTCTGAAAAGTGTAGAGAATATGCCTCGAAAACTGCATCTATTTTAGCAAACTTATATCCACAGAAAAAGTTGACCCCGACAGTTCACAAAATATTGTCACATGGAAAAGATATAATTGAATATCAGCCTTTGCCAATTGGAGAGCTTTCTGAAGAAGCACTGAAGTCCCTAAACAAATTTTATAAAAAACATAGACTGCTGAACACTTTCAAATCATCAAGGGTAAGACAAAATGAGGATCTCTTCAACATGTTAGCAGCATCTTCCGACCCACTTATTTCATCACTGCGGCATATAAAGTCACGAAAAGAGTTAGAATGTAATTATAGTTCAGAAATCATAAGTCTTTTAGATATACCTTCCTTTACGGACTGTGAGCAATATTTTACAAAAAATTGAAAAATAAATAAAAAAAAAATTAAATTTTTTCTGGAATAGTTTTAAAACATAAAAGCCTTTAAAAGAGACAAAAAAAAAATAAAAAAATTTAAAAAAATAAAAAAGTTTTAAAAAAATAAAAAATATTTTTTTTACTACCTATGAAAATGATTTTTTTACAAACTTTGCTAACCTATAAGTAGGCACCTAAGAGGCGTAGAACACTTTTCATAGGTTGATGGATTATATATCATATGCTTTTTAAATTTGTTGATTATCTCGTTCGAAAGTTATGATTTTTGCAACGAAAAAACTCAAATGGCGTCACTCTGAGTAGTGTAGTGTAACTATTTGACATTTCATTAGCGTAATTTATCATATAGAAATATGTTAATGGCGTTATAGTTTTTGAGGAAAAAGAAATGTCGGCTTTCGGAAAAAAGGGAACTGTTTTTAAAACTGAAATCGTTTAAAACATAAAAGTGGTAAATTTAAATTGATTATTGCTCTATTGAAGCAACCCAGTGTAGAAACTGTAATGACATGTCATTACTTTTCGGACTACCAGTATGATTTCAGCTTACTATCTGCAGTACTTTAACACAAATAATAAGTATATACCACACAGCAAAAAATACGGCTTGCTTGGGAGGACAATTGTAAGGAAGAGATTCCAAGCGCTTCCATATGAGCATACATATTGCATGATTTTGGTTCGAGATTAGCTGCTTAGAAGAACGCCAAACACTATTTCCAAAAAGATATTTTTAAGATGTTTTTAATGCAATGAATTCACTGCAACTAGTGAATGAGTTTTATTAAGTTGGCCTTATTTAAATGCTTCCATCCAAATTGTAAAGTTAAATAATACACAGAAAAAATTATCAACTTAAAATATCCTAATTAAAGATTTGTTTTAAATTTAATTTGTTTCTAAACAAATATTTAATTGAATCAATTTATATTTTAATTGACTTTTTAATATATAATAGGCCGGGTCGATTTGTGGGGAGGCAAAAAAAATCGCCCAAAGCTCAGTGAAAATCGTATTCTAGGGATCAAAATAAGAAACTTTGCGGAATTAACCATACCTCTAAAACGAATTCTACTACCCCGAAACTGTTGACTTTTGTCCCGTAGGGTCAAGTTTTGAAAAATCCCACTTTGACCCATGTAGAGTGCCCCAATCGAGTCCAAATGTATGACCGACCCCCACTAACTTTGAAGGGCCGATCCACCCATGCTCGTGGCACACCCCCCTGGAACTCCCCTGGGGGGTTCCCCATACAAACATTTCAAAAAATCTCCATTTTTGGCACTTTATTTTATTATTTTTTATTTATTTTATTTATTTTTAATATTTTATTTATTTTTTCTCTTTAGAAATTTATTTAGTCAGAACATATGTAAATGAAAAAATTAATTTAACTTAGTAATAGAAAAGAAAAGATAAAAATTACTGTTTGAAGTCTTTTTTGCTTTCAAGTCTGGGCAATTTCGCACGGCTCTCTAACGTCGTCGCCATAACAGCCTCTACATTTTCCGGTATAACTCGTTTGGAAACGCTAGCTAGCAATTGAACGTGTCGTTCTGTTCCTTGTATGTGTGATGGAATTTTTGGATCATTAAACGGTGGATCATCTTGATTTAAATATTCTTTCAAAGTATCGTATGGAATGCTTCGAGTGAATGGTGGTTCAAATACGTCATTTATGTCATTCATATTGATCATTTCCGTGTAACTTGTGCAATAAAAGTTTATATCTGGTTTTTTATAAGCTCTAAGTCCCGTTGGGTCGTCAACATCGGTTCGATAGCGTAGAATTATCTTGATAGCACAGTCGCGCTTTTCTTTGCTATCATCAAACAACATTGATAACAAGATATTTTCCGAATGCGCATAATATGAATTATCTGTAATTACTTTATTGACAATTTTGCGTAAACGAGGTTCTAGAAATCTTGACCAACTAATGAATTTGAAAAATAATCTACTACCGTACACGACAGAGCTGTAATACTTAATATTGAAGTACATTGGCACATAACATGTAATTATAAATTCAACCAGTATTCTTAAATTTGCATCTGGATTTTCCGTTGTCACATATAATCGTAATAGTCTAGCGGCCTTGGTGAGCCACCGAGAATGTACAATTTTCCCTGGTTTGATGTTAGCCAGATCCACTGAAACCACGCCGCTAGAAATTGCATGGGCCATGTCGTATAAGTACTTGGAATCGGTGGAAAATTCAATTTTTTCTGGAGCAGGGGGCATATTTTTCAACTCAATTTTCTGAAAGCCGTCCACCACCTGAAAATATATAAAAATAAAGCAATTAAAAACGGTTGACAATTATAATAAATGAGTGATAGCAATAACTTACCGGAAGAGTTTCACAAGTTTCGATTTGACGGCTCAATTTTCCGGTTGCCGATCTTGGTCCAGTGCTGGTTGATTTATCCAAAGCTTCAAACAAATGCCGAAACGGAAGTTCGTTGAAGTGTAGAAGGCAAACGAACCAATGCAATGGTCTTTTTAACAGCAATTCGAATCGTCGTATAATTCCACCGTGTGGGCCAGTGTTTGTTGGCTCACCGTCAACGCATATGCCAATTAATTCATTCAGTGATATATTTTTATCGTTAAAAAAATCATTTAATTTGGTTGTTTTGTATTCAGCGGTTTCATGTTCCAGTCTTACGTAACCAATCAATTCAGAATTCGGTTCTCTCAAAATAACAAGATGAGGTTCTTTTACCATCCTAGTATGATACTTCTCATCAATTGCATCTCTCGTTAAAGTATCATCTTTTCTGCCATCGAATGAAAATGCTAACAAATTGGTATCATCTAACCGTTTGCGAAGCACTTCTTGTCTGCATTTCTCTTTTTCTCGGCGAACTTTCGATTTATCCATGATGAGAGGTTTGCCATGGGTATCTTTCATTTTAAAATCTTGGAAAAGAGCGGTTCCCATTGCTGATGCTACTCTATCAGGCACACCAAATCTGTCACATACCAAGGCAAAGTTAAAACAATCGTATCTCTGTGTGTATTGTGAACTTGTGCTTATATCCAAATCTTCTTGAACCGGTGGCGGTGCGTATGTTGAATCATCGGGATCTTGGTATGTTGGCATTGATGACATAGACGTTGCTCCTTGCTCTTCAATTTCCATCGCAAATCCATCCATTGTTAGTCTTCTCTGATTATGTTGATCGTGCATAAACTCTTTGAGGCGTTCGGGAACCAAACCGCATGCACATGGAGCTGCCTTCAAATCGCATTTACATGTTCCAATGAAAAAAATTGTTTCCAGAGATTTTACATACTCTGTAAATTCTTGGTGTTTGTTTCTATTCTTGATTTGCTCTTGATATTTGACAAGCAATCTATTCAATTTATTATATACACTTTTTTTCAGCATTATTTCCATACCAAGTTTTTTCCAAATTCCAATCAACTTATCTTGTACTTGAATAGTGAATGATTTATAGAGCAATTTTTTTGTTCGCTCAAGTAAAAATAATATCTCAAAATATCCAGATGGGTTGGTAAATTAAGATCAGTCAAATCAGTAGACACACCAAAAACAGTAACATCATGCCTGGGTATATGACTCATTGGGTTTTCGATAGTTGTTGATGTTGTTATTGCTTCATCTTGCGGTGTAAAGGATGGTGGATTCATTGTAAACTTTTTGATTTGGAATGATTTTTTTTTTTAAATATTTTTTTATCTGAAATTAGAACTTCACACTTTGAGTTCTTCACAACGACTTAATGCATTCACAAAAACTGTTGCGTTATATATGGTCTACGAGGTAATAAAAATGAAATGGTAATTTTAATTCTACCTGTAACCGATTTTGTTGTTAAAACTGCCCATTAAATACTTACATGTAAATTAAAAGTTAATCTGACCACAAAATCTGTTAAGCAAGTGCGCCTTTTATTACTTCTGGAAAATCCTTTATGATAATTTTATGCTCAATTCTACCTGTAACCGATTTTGTTGTCAAAACTGCCCATAAAATACTTACATGTAAATTAAACGTTAATCTGACCACAAATACTGTTAAGCAAGTGCGCCTTTTATTACTTCTGGAAAATCCTTTATGATAATTTTATGCTTTCTGTTAAGCAAGTGCGCCTTTTATTACTTCTGGAAAATCCTTTATGATAATTTTATGCTCAATTCTACCTGTAACCGATTTTGCTTAAGTAAGTTTACGACATGCAGCTGTGTCTTGTGGTGGCTTAAAAAACCCACACAACCTATTTTACGACCTGCAACAGAACGACACGTTCAATTGCTAGCTAGCGTTTCCAAACGAGTTATACCGGAAAATGTAGAGGCTGTTATGGCGACGACATAAGAGAGCCGTGCGAAATTGCCCAGACTTGAAAGCAAAAAAGACTTCAAACAGTAATTTTTTTTATTTCTTTTCTATTACTAAGTTAAATTATTTTTTTCATTTACATATGTTCTGACTAAATAAATTTCTAAAGAGAAAAATAAATAAAATATTAAAAATAAATAAAATAAATAAAATAAATAAAAAATAATAAAATAAAGTGCCAAAAATGGAGATTTTTTGAAATGTTTGTATGGGGAACCCCCCAGGGGAGTTCCAGGGGGGTGTGCCACGAGCATGGGTGGATCGGCCCTTCAAAGTTAGTGGGGGTCGGTCATACATTTGGACTCGATTGGGGCACTCTACATGGGTCAAAGTGGGATTTTTCAAAACTTGACCCTACGGGACAAAAGTCAACAGTTTCGGGGTAGTAGAATTCGTTTTAGAGGTATGGTTAATTCCGCAAAGTTTCTTATTTTGATCCCTAGAATACGATTTTCACTGAGCTTTGGGCGATTATTAAATCGACCCGCCCTAATATATAAATAGATATTTTATTTTAGACGCAATTATCATATTATTTTTTCATACAATGTATGCATAAATAGAAAATTTTCAGTATAAAATAGAAAATACATTTGAAGTTAACAAACAAAACAAGCACACACACAAACAGACACAGCATTGCAAAAAACACACATACCAACGTATAGATCACACACTTTTTTTGTGAGTATCATATTTTTTTTTGTAGTAGTTATTTATATTATTTTTTCCTTCTTAATTTTAATAAAAGTTTTAATTGATAGTATCATTGCCGTGATAGGTGCAAAATCAATTAATATATTAATTGATTCAATAAATTTTTTAACTTGTTTTATTGCTTTTCAGTAAGCATATCCAAACACTATGTTAAAGAATTTCAAAATCCCTACCTTACTCTATTGCATTATTGGATGCAATTCACACTTTGCTGCAATTTTGGATGCCGTATACTGCTTCCACCTAATTTTATCAAAGATTGTATTCAAATAGAGAGACTACACTTCCCACGCCTCTCAGCAAGAAAATAACGAACTCAGCAAGCAAATGAAACCATTTTTATAGATTAAAAAATAATTGCAATATGTTGATAAAAAAAATTGTTGATTAAATTGTTATTTTCTATTAAAATTGAATGTATTTTAATTTCGTTCTGCTTATTTTATCGTTAAAATTTTAAATAAATAAACATTTTATTAAATTATTATTCAAAAACATGATAAAAATAAATTTAAGCTTTTAAATTTCTGCAACATGTTTTCATTTGCTCGGTGCAATTTTACGAACAAATAAAAAAAGGTCAGATTGAGAGAATCTGAGAAACCCACTGATTGTATTGCTTCCAAAATTCGAACATTTTTCGTTGGGACTTTTTAAAATATTTTCTTTGTCGTTTCCGAAAGCGATTTAAAACCATTCGGTATAAAGTACAGTTTTGATGTTTTATCAATAGTTTCGTATGTTTATACATGGATTATTATGATTAAATAGTATTAAGATATTTAAACATATTTAAGAAAATGTTGCGTGCCAAAGAAAATACGATCGTATGTCATAGTTTTGCCAGCCCTGGTCTATAGATTATTGGCGAAATATCTTTAAAACTTGTGAATTCCATTTGACGCCCTGAGCAACAGTAAATGGAAAAATGCTTAACCCAAGATGTAGGAATTTCCAAGGAGGTCTTTTTAAATTTAATAATATTAACAAATAGAAAAAGTTCGCTAAATTTTAATAGTCAAAATAGATGCGAGAATAATTGTCCAAGACCCAACAAGTTCTTTTATAGAGAGAATGTGAAAATTCGCTAAGCCTCGCAAAGAGTGGCGAATTTATTTTAGATATTTCAAAACTTTATAGTATTTTCTTTATTTAAGATATCAATCAAGTGTAGAAACGGTAATGATATGCCATTATCTTTCTAACTATCAGCAATAACACCAGCTTACCTTCTGCATTACTTTAACACAAATAATAAGGTTTTACTAATAACTAGCTAATATTCCCATTATTTAAATACTATAAAGAATGCATTACCCATAAGTACCTTCTTTTATCATTATTTTAAATGTAGAGTAATGAGTTAAAAAAAATTTTGAAAATCTATTTAAGACTAATTCTTTTTTTAATCTAGTAAGTTTATATATAACTACATACTTTTGATTTTTTCTAAGCTGGAAAGCAATGACATTTTGTACAAGCAAGTCATTTATGAATTTATCTATCAAGTATAACATACCGAGATAGCTCAGATGGTAGAGCGCTTGACTGACAACCTGGAGTACCAGGTTCGAATCCCGTGTTTTAATAAAAAAAAAAAATAATTTTTTTATTAAATTTGGTTTTTTGGAAAACTTATTTTAAGGCTCATTATCTTTATCCATACTAGTAAGCATATGGGTAATCACAAAGTTTTGATTTTTGAATTTGAATTATTTAATATAAAAGTTATGAGATTTGTAGTGACAAAAGTAATGAGATTTGTAGTACTTGCCATTACCAAATATGTTTTTATATAACCACTTATATAGTAATGCTTTTCTGTACTGGGAACTATATATATACTGTATTTACTTTTGTATAAATAACATTTGAATTTGTATACAAATTTTTCGTTTACGTACATCACATAAAAAGTAATGAGATTTGTAATGACAATTTTAAATAAACCAAAAGAAAACCAGGAATAAGTTTCATCAATTTTAGGTAAATGTAAAAGTTTCTTCAATATGTATGCAACATTTCATAAATAACCAGAATTATAATGACCATATCATGGACTACATGACTTTTTGTCTACACGCAAACAATGAAATGCTTACTAAAACAAAATATCCTTCATACAAAGTGAAACATTTCATAAATATGATGAAATTGATTTTGATTTTTATGAAATGTTTCATAGATACTCTGAAATATTACATTGGACGAAAATATATGAAACATGTTATAAATATGATGACGCTTTTTCTTTAAGTGTACTTGCCATTACCAAATGTGTTCTTGTTCGATGAAAAATCTCAAAATAATGAAAGTTTTCGTTGTTTTGACATTAATTTCGTATTTTTATACATGGATTATTATGACTGTGATAATGCTTTTATACACTGAGAAATTTTATTTATACTGTATTTACTTCTTGTATAAATAACATTTGAATTTGTATAAAAAGTTTTTCGTTTACATACTTTATGTCTTAGGTAAAAATCTACATTAATTTATAATTTCACAACCTTAAAACCATAGAAAAATACTAGAGAAAAAAAACAGAATTAAAATAAATATAAAACCATAATTAGCTTAGATGATGGTCGGCACGAGCATTTAAACCACATGGAAAATTAAAACCCAATATTTGTTTTGTTAAGTTACACAGAATTGTCTGTCCATCTGTCGGTGGTTTTCTTTTTTCCACACCTCCTCAGTCGGGCAATGTTAATTTGTTTATCAAAAAAAAAGTGGAAATAAAATAAAGACGAACACTTAAAGATATCAAAATGCACTTCAGTTTGTTGGTTGCCAGCTTGGACGACTGCCTGGGTTGATTGTTTAGTTGGTCATCATTATCAACATCACATAGACAAAACCGACATGTAGCTTTTACCACATGTCTATCAGTTAGTCTAACAATACACACACATTATTTAGTCCATCAGTCAGTTTGACTGTTAGTCAGTCCTAACTAAATGGTAGAAATGTTCATATAAGTTTTTTATTTATTTGATTTGTGGGTTTTCTGTTGCTCCGTCGCCTCAACTGTCTCACACTAACTATTTAGTTAAGTGTGTATGAAAAATCTATTCAACTAACAATTTGTTAAAAAAAAAAACTTTTAGTATTAACATAAAACCACATTCAACAGTGGGACAATTACGTTTTTTTATAAACAAAAAACACAATTAAATAAAATGTTTAGAATAATTTAGGCCTTATAAAACCAAGTAAAACTCAATTCGTGGACTTCACAGAATTATTTTAATAATTTAACCCTTAAATGCACAATAGTGGCGATTTAAATAAAAAGGTGTTTTTATGATATGAAATGCTAAATTAACAAAAACTGCCTACCACGATTTTAAATATAATTTTTTTTAAGTTTTTTATAACTCAAAAACCGAAAATTTCAAAATTTGGAAAACGAAATTACTTAGGGACAAAAAAAATATATATCGTTTGAAAGCTTAAATTTGGTTCTAAATTCTTATGTATTATTATTTTTTAATTAATTTCTCACATTTTTTTTCGATTTTCCTGATTAATAAAAGGCACAATTATAATTATTTATTAAAAAATGTGTTTTATTAAAAAGCGCTTTTGATTTCTTAACACACTTGTGAAGTTTTAATTTTAATTAAGCTCAAAATAAGCCGTAGGAATTTTTTTAATGGTTGTATCTTTAAAGATACAGAGGGCATTTAAGGCTTAAGCTTTCTATCCTTTCTTATGCGTATACTTAATAATAATTTATTTTCGTGCTTTATATGCAATATAACTCATACGCTACGTATGCTTATTGTTACACTGTGTGTAATTTTTTAAGTCATCTCAAAATAACCATATACGGACACCACTACGTGATAAAAGACTAAAAAAAAGGACCCGTGTCTCCCAATTTTTCCCAAAGTCATCTTCTTTTTTGTTTATGGGCCGCCAAAGATTTGGGGCCTCGGTATCATTTTCGCAAAAAAGTGATAATTTCGCAGGCTCATATCTTGCAAACCGTTCAGAATTTCGATTTACTCTCTATGGCAAAGTTGTAGCTCTTGTCATAAAGAACAAAATTTGCGAAATTATAAAATCAAAAAAACTTCACCTTCCAGATCAAAATTGCAAAAAACTTAAAAAAATTCGATTTTTTTTTACCTTTTTTCCCGTGTTCAGGTCCATAGGTAGCAAACCGTTCAAAATTCAAGGAAACAATCAACTACAAAAATTTACCTAAGATCTCAATAAACAAATTTCTAGAACATATAAACTTCCTAGAGATGATTCTTAACACTGTTTAGGTAGCGCGCAAAAGTGAAAAATTTTTAAATTTAATTTTTTTTTCCTTTTTTCTCCTGTTCAGGTGCAGAGGTAGCAAACCCAATTCCCAGGAAGTTTATATGTTCTAGAAATTTGTTTATTGAGATCTTATGTAAATTTTTGTAGTTGATTGTTTCCTTGAATTTTGAACGGTTGCTACCTATGGACCTGAACACGGGAAAAAAGGTAAAAAAAAATCGAATTTTTTTAAGTTTTTTGCGATTTTGATCTGGAAGGTGAAGTTTTTTGATTTTATATGTTTGCAATTTTTGTTCTTTATGACAAAAGCTACAACTTTGCCAAAGAGAGTAAATCGAAATTCTGAACGGTTTGCAAGATATGAGCCTGAGAAAATGATCACTTTTTTGCGAAAATGATACCGAGGCCCCAAATCTTTGGCGGCCCATAAACAAAAAAGGAGATGACTTTGGGAAAAAATTGGGGGACACGGGTCTTTTTTTTTAGTCTTTTATCACGTAGTGGTGTCCGTATATGGTTATTTTTTTTCGTGTTGCACTGTGTTATTCATACACCAAAATATTATCATCAGAGAAAACAGATTGGCCATTTTTGGCCAATTTTTAATTTTAATAAGAGAACTAACAAATATTCGGTTACTATTCTGCCAAATGAAGAATAATAGCACTATTCCGCAGAAAAATTGTATAAAATGAAAATATCTTAAAAATCTATATTTGTTATCTAGATAATTGATAATATCAACACTAGAGTGGTCCAAAAATTATGAAAGTTAGATTTTGCGATCTCTACAATGTGGCCCCCTTTTCCGTGATGTCTAAAAAGTCTATGTGCCAAGTTTTGTCTATACAAGAAATTCATACAAGAAATTCATACAAATGTTGGGCTTTAAAAATTTTACGTAAAAATACATATTTTTGATAAAATTATAAAATTATTCTTTTAGTTTAAATTATTAAAACTAGTTTTTCAAATTGTAATATTTGTTCCCTGAAGAAGTCACCCAATGTGGAGACGAAATATTGTAAATAAATAATTAATAAATAAATTATCTTAAGCTCATTTAAACTAAAAATAATAAAATAAAAGAAGATCGAATAAAACTTAACATTTTTAAAATTATAAAATTTTCTGAAAAGACTTCAGACTCATTCCATATAAAATCATCAAAAAATATACAATTTTCGACCTCTAACCACGAAATGCTGGGAAAGTGTTATATAAATATGTCATCGTACAAGTTTTGTGTCTTTAGCTCTAACGGTTGTGGAAATATTGCGTTTTAAAATATGAAAAAACCCATGATTTTTGTTTGAAATTGCCACCATAAGAACAAGTTCTACGGAGCGTTTGAATAACAAGTACGTACTAGTTCTATAGAACGGTTCTAGAACCCATTCTAGTATCCATGATTTTTGTTTGAAATTGTCACGCTGGGAACTGGTTCTATGGAATGGCTCTAGAACCTTCTTATATCAGTTCTAGCAATGGTTCCAGCATGCGTTCTACAACTAGAACACATGCATATTTGGATGCAAGTACGGACACTTAAATGAGTCGAAATTTAATCACGACTCCAACAATTAAGTTTTTTTTAAATCTATTTAACTTAAGCCGTTTTAGTAAATTAAAGGGATGGAAAGTTGTAAAATTTGTTTATTTGTAAAAATTGTGCTAAAATAAAAGGAAATTACAAAAATGGAATAAAAGAAATTGCTTTTAGTTGATCATTTAACAATATGACGTAAAATATACAAAAGGAATAAAGTTTTAATTGAAATCCGGCTCATTTCCACAAAAATAAGTTTTGTTCGTGTAAACTAAAAAAAATTTGCTAATGTCATCAACATATTTTAGCAACAAAATAAGTAGATTCAGCAAAAGTTTTGTTACCACTTAGTTGATTAGAAATTAAAAATATATTTGCTAAAAGTTCATAAAATTATTGCTAAATATTAGTAGAATGACAAAAATTGTACAAAAATTATACTTTAGTTAATTTATTTTTTTTTTTTGTTAAAAATATTAAATTTTTTTTTACGATTTTTTAAAAAAAAAATTACAAAACGTTACAAAATATATCAATATATATACTTCCACATTAATGACATACATTAATTTAATATCTGAAAATATACAGAAATAATTATATGTAACATAAACAAAATTTTATTTCAACTACTTACATCAATGGTTGTGTAAATGGTGGCATCATTGAAATTCAGACAAATGGAGTAATTGTAGAAGCAAAACAAAAAAAAAAAAATATTTCGCATATCTTTTTTTGCAATATGCAAAGGAATCATAAAAATTACCTATGATGTGTGTCCTTATCTTTCGATTTAGTCTGTCTACCTGAAGATAAATTTGTTTGCAATTTGACCACACTACAATAATAATCACCAGGGACCAGAAGTTTATGCAAATCCATGTTTTTTGCCTTAAGTCTGAGAACAGAGAAGACTATCTTTGCGAATCAAAGAATTTGCTTTAAAATGGCATTGATTTGCTAGTGCATATTTTTGCAAATTTAAATGCATATTTTTGCATACTTTGCTTTAAATTCATATTTTACTTATTATACGATAGTGCATATTTTTGCATATTTGCTTTAAATGCATATTTTTATATAATTATTCTTTGTTGTTTGTAAAACAATCACTTTCAATTTTATTTTCTATTTCACCAACTAGCATAAAGATTAAAAAAGATCCAAGCATAAACAATATTAAGTGTTCTCTTAAATGCAAGTTGGGAAAACATTTTAGTGGTTTTTAAATGAGTATTTTTTAATATAAATAATTAAAATATTGTAAACGTAGGCAGATAATATATTAAGCAATACAAAAAAACCTTAAAAATTAGTTTAAACTACTTAAAAATATGAAAAATATTTATTTAAATAGTTCAAGTTTTATGTCATTTTTATTAGAAACTTTATATTTTTGGTTTTTACAAAATTTTAAGTGCATATTTTTTAAACTTTTAGTGCATATTTTAAAATTTTGTAATGCATATTATAGGCGCCGAAAACACAAATTTTAGTGCATGAAGTTCCTGTCCCTGATAATCACTGGTAAACATTTAGTTTACAAATACACATTTAATCTTTATTAAATTTAAATATTTTGTTTTGTCTTTAACTTAATTAATAGACCATTACTTTCGACAAGCCGTTGGGAACACAAAATTTAAGTTATACAATTTATATGTATACACCATGTTGGCATCCTTTTGCTTTATGTATGCAAAACAGATACAAAAATTTTTCTTGGTTTCTTTTTTATATATCTTACAAGAGTTGTACTTTTTAGTATCATTTTCATCGTCTCACATCATGCCTTGCCACGACATCTACTTCATTCTGCGTATATCTTTCAATATGGTTGTCGTCCACATTATTAATGAGTCAGTACAAACGTTTTAGCAAAACAAATTAGTAAAATATTAGTAAAAAATAGTTAAGTGCTAAATAAGTATAACTAAAATTTTAGCTGAAAAAACAATATTAGCAAAAAATTTTCTGAAAAATAGAATACATGATTTACAACACGTTTTACTAACTTTTCTACTAACTTCTTTTTTTGAATGTATTTGTACCATCTGTTGTTCTAAGAACGATATTAAAGTAATTCTGGAACTAGCAATTATAATAGGGATTCCAAAAATGTTTATATAAAAATCGGTTAACATTTAAAAAAATTTTTTTTATGATTATAAAAAAGTTTGATAATTTTCTGTCGATCCAGAAAGCTGTATCGTGTAAATCGGATTTGTTTTGATGAAATATTGTGCTTGTTAAATATTTTAAGATTTGTGTTGCAACATTGTTATATTGATATCTCATACGTCATGTAGTTTAACATACATATATTAAAAAATTTAAGAAGGCCAATATTCCACAAGTATGTTCAGCAAAAAATAGATGAAACTTCTGGAGCGATAAAAAAACATTTAAACTATTTTTATAAATAAAAAAAAAAATGGTGAAACATTTTGATCGAGTTTTATATAAATTTAGTTTTCTATTACTCATTTTAAGATGAAAAGCAAGTTCTTGTTTTTCCCAAAAGCAAAAAAAGTTCTTTACGGACTAAAAATATTTTACCTTTCGGGCAGCGGAAAAACCTTTCGGCTTTGGCGGCAGGCAGCCCTGTTCCAGTGACAGATTAAAGAAAGACTTGAAACTGCTGACAAAAAAAATCATGTGTTTTTATTAATTGAATTCTTTAATTTATCCACCTTTTGTTATTATTTCATTTATGAAATTTAAATTTGCATGACTAGCATTTTTAAAAAAAAACTTTTTGCCCAAACGGGCCCACTGTATCACATTTAACTTACAACTTTTATTCTTGATGTTGGACATTAAGTCTAAATTTCATTATTTAACTTTTGAATTATTTTGTTATTTTTTTGTTGTTTAAACGAGTGTGTGTTTTTGACTATACATATTTCACTTTTTTGTGTGTTGAATTCAATCTCTGTGTGAGTGTGTGATAGGAAACTACAAATAAATACAGGTGTTTATTTAGTAGTCTGTTACCTTTAGTTGACACCATCATCCAGTATACAAATGTTATGAAAAAGTTGAGATTCAAATGCCCGTGTAGTAGTTTGTATTACAAAATAACCTGCATGTACTTACAGTGGGTTACCATACTGCTCAGTGTAGCTCAATCCGCTCTCTTTTTATTTGTTCGTAAACTCACACCGAGCAAATGAAAACTTGTTGCATAAATTTAAAAGTTTAAATTAATTTTTATCATGTTTTTAAATAATAATTTAATAAAATTTTTAATTATTTCAAATATTAATGATAAAATTAGCCAGATAAAATTAAAATATATTAATTTTTAATAGAAAATAAGAAAATAAGAAAATATAAACAAAATAAAAATGAGTGGTTTAAGCTACAATTTTATATCAACATGTTGCAATAATTTGTTAGTGTAAAAAAAAATGTTTTCATTCGCTTGCCCGAGTTCGGTATTTTGTTGCTGAGAAGCGTGGGAAGTGTAGTTTCTCTATTTGTATATACTCTTTGGCACTTGTAGTATGAACACGATGAGTATGTATGAGTGCGTTTTCTCGAATAAAAAAACATGAATCATTTTTCAATGTCTCTCGGCACTTACACTTACAGTTCTTCAACTTCTTCTTTTGTTCACTTTTACATATTTTAGTAGTTAGTTTTTTGTATTTTTTCTGTTGATTTAAGGTGTGATTTGATGACTTCTTCAAATATTAAACAATTGTATATTAAATTAGGGAGATACTTAAACGAAATGGATATATTTTTTTACTCATTCTTAAGAGCTATAAAGGAAATGTAGTAGTCTGATAAATATGTTAAAAGAAACAAATGACGATATAACTTTGGAGAGGAAATATGTCAACTCAATTACCATTCGGATAAATCATCTGAGATTTTAATGAAATTCACCATAAAACTTCCGAAATATGACGTCATATAAATTGCAAACAATTTTAAAATTTGCATAAGTCATCGTTACAAAATTGTCTATAACTATACAAGATGCACAAGCCATGTTGGCCTTATTTTTATGTTAAAATAAACTCTTTAAAATGATATACACATTGCATTTTTGTAGGGAATGGTCCAATGTAATTTTTTGTGTTCTTGAGTTCAACTGACAATATCTCAAAAATGCGTATCTTTTTTAAATTTTTGCAAAATATATGGTCACTATTGAACACTCGTTTACATTTTTGAAAAAATTGAGGGGTGTATCTCAATTGATCACTGAGTTATAGCCAAACCGTGACAAAAGTACTCATATAAATCCTAGTATATATGAGTTGAATTAACGACATGTTATGCATACGATATACATTAGAGTGTCCCGATAAATGGCCGTTTTTAGAATTGACTAAAGGAATATCACTCAAGCGATGCGTACCCAGCAAAATTTTATAGAACAGACTACCTTTCAACTTGTTCTAGAACAGCTTCTTTCATCACCGGTTACATGGAACCGGTTCTAGAACAGGTCCCTGGACATTAAAATGTAAGGTTTCACTGTCCCAGAAACAGTTCTATAACTGGTTCTGAAACCGGTTCTTAGGCAACCTGTTCTAGTTTGGAGGTAAAGAACCTATTGCAAATAGGACAAATTCCATATAAAAAGAATCGGTTCTAGAACAGAAATTGGAACCTGTTATAATGCACAACAAGTTGTTCTGAAACTTTTTATTTGGATTTTACTAGTGTAGTGGGTAGTAATGAGCTAAATACGGAAAAAATAACGATTAACGATATTGATATTAGTGTATTTTGAGAATCAAAAAGTTTTTAAAGTTTTTTTTTTTTTTTTTTTAAATGGCATATAAGTTGCATAACGACGCGCATTGTATAAGAAACGAATTTAAAAAATTTTGATGGAGTAAATTTAGTCAGCCATTGCATTTTTAAGATGATGATTTTTTAAGTTTTTGCCAAAAATTTACACTTTCTTGAGCACTTTAATTTGAAATGCTCCACATTTGCCTTTAATGTTTTTTTATCATTATAGAAAATAATTATACAAAAGCTAAAAACATAGTTTCTGTAACGGCCTCGTTATTTAGCAAGTTTTGAGTGCAATTTCGTACAAACAATTTCAAAATTTGAGATAGGCGTGGTAGAGAAGATTAAGCATACTTTTCTAAAAATCATAACTACATTGTAAATTTGTTATTGACTTAGACTGCGCAGTTTCTGGTAACACAACCTTCATCAGTAATCCTTTTTGACAATACTGTAATTATTTGTTATGGTTTTTATTGTTTGATTGCATCTATATGAAATGTTTATTTATTAAATGCAATCCTGACCGTGGCTTGAACCTGCTTTTCTTTGCCACATGCACTTCGCACTACACTTAGACAGAGGCTCTAACCAACTGATCTAAGTAAGGTCGATTTTTGCTGTAGCTTAAAACCAGTTTCAATTACACGGGGTCGATTTTACATTTAATTGTAATTGCAGAAGATAGCTAAGACAAACACCACAACAATTCACAATTGTTAGAAAATCATATGTAATCTAATTTCCTCTATTTCCCACATTTTGTGAGTTGGCGCAACTATGATGTATTTTTTGTACATACGGTAGTTTGGCTATTCACGTAGTTAGGGAAGAGTTGCCAGGGAGCAAATTTTTGATATATTTTATTGGGGATTTTTGAATTTATTCATCGTCTTCTTAGACAGTGTACAATTAATACTATAATTAATATGCACATATTTTTCAATTGTTTGAGATAGGCGTGGTAGAGAAGATTAAGCATACTTTTCTAATAATCATAACTACATTGTAAATTTTTTATTGAATTAGACTGCGCAGTTTCTGGTAACACAACCTTCATTAGATATAAGGACTGAGATCAGTCAAACTAGTGCACGAATAACACAATTTAACTTTTGATGTAATCAATCAATTTCAATAAAAATAAAGGTTTAATCAATATAATTGCGACAGAACTGAAAAGATATTTGCTTTTTATTAAAATTTTGACTTTTTCAGAAATTCTCACCATTAAGGCTTTTATTGTTTTTTCAGTGACCTTCTGGCTGTGTACAAACCATTTACTTTCAAAAGATTTAACATCTCTGACGTATTGGTTTGTGTTTTTCATAATTCAATTCCCGAGAGCTTAATACCTTGCTATTGGTCTCAGTTCTGAGCAATTAGGTGGCTTCGCCTCCCTTGGTATCAAAACCACGTTTGTATCACTCAACCGCTGATTTACTAGAATTTCAAGATGCAAAACCTAAAGAGAGTAGATATCTTATGTTACCGAATTAATGGCAAATGCTGCTTTTCCTAACACTCTCTTAAGTACAAATCGGTATCGGTAAAAAGTAATCCTTTTACCACAACTGCAAATTGTTTGCCAAACTAAAAATTTTGTTGGAAACTTTGTTTTTTTTGTCGTATTTTTGCCTCACCACTTACTCAAACTTACGCTATATAAAATTCCTGGCCTAGAAGCTGGGAAAAGACACTAAGGATGTGGGCTTTATCATTCCTTTAACCGAAACAAATTCCTAGCTACGTGCCCGACGGTCACTTTTTTATAAATTAACCGAAACCAGGACAGGTTCATACACACAAAGTTCTAGTCACGTGACCATAACAGTGACTTGTCAATTTCCCGCAGGGTACTTAAAGCTTAGACATTTATGCCGCTCTGTCTTATACGCATAACATTATCTTTCTTTATTTAATTTGCTGCATAGAAATATGTTTCTAATTAATGTTGCGAGATGTGAAAAAGTCACTTATTGGTTTTTGTCCTTGTGACTTAAGGCTCCATTAGTCTTGCCGTTCCGTGCAGTGAGGAATCAGCTGTTTCGTACATGGTTTATGTGAGGTTCTTTTTTGAAAAACGCACTATCCATAAGCTAAAAACAAAACAGCTGATACGTTACGACACGGTATGGCAAGACTAATTGAGCCTTTATAAACGTGACATTTTCGTTGTTCAATTTTCTACCAAAACTGTGATTCTAAATAATGTTGCAGAACATTTATTAATGTTGCATTTAATTTATCACTCCTTACGATCTTTATATTCTTGCATTTCCTTTAAGTACCACCTTAGTATACATATGAATTTATATAAAACTGATTTTTTTATTTTTGTTATTTGTTTGGTTTGTTTTTGTTACTGACTGATGTTAAAATAGTTGTTGCTGATGTTTGTTTGCCTTAAAGCCTGTTGCATTTTTTTTGTGGATGTTTCTACTGCTGAAAACTTTAAAATACAGACATTTAAGACTACTTGTCTCCCATACGTACTCCAAATTATTTTGTTTGTTTGACGTTGCTAATCATGATGATGGTTATGGGTGCTGCTGCTGATGACTATGATGTGGGCTATACAAGTTGATATTTTCAGTTCATATGCATCACTTCGTAGAGTTTTGGGGAGTGTGTACTAAAAATCAGGTGTTGAATTTTATGTTGACAACATACACTTGATGCAGATTTGTTTATTTAAAATTATAAAGATTTTGTTTCGTTTAAACTTGTAGTTGTATTTAATATTTATTATTTTCAGTTGTTGTTTTTCCTAAGGGTTTGTTTCTTGTAAAGTGGCGGCATTTTTGTACCATCTGTCTTTTATATGTTCGTATATGGATGAGTAACGAGTCGTCTTTTTCGTTTGCCTTGGTGTTAACACACCTTTTTGTGTACATATTTTTCCTAAGATTAGTGGGTGTTTTGACTAACATGGAAATAAATAAAATGCTGCTAATTTTTTAAATAAACACTTTAGCAACATGTTCAAAACAATTATACAAACATTGCCACCATTGTAGCAACATTTTGATAAATAAGTTTTATTGTATATCTTTGGAAGAGTGTGATTTGGATACCAACTCGGTTTTCTTGGATTCCAACCTGTACCCTGATATGTTTAAATGAAGCACTCGCTTGTGTGGTTGGTTGGCTTAAGACTAACTCTATAGTTATTATGATGACTAAGAGAGAGAGTACCCAGACAAAATATTGCTTCTCTAGAAGTAGTTCTGGATGGCATTATTTAACAACCGATCGCTTCTAGAAGGCATGGTTTTTGTTCGCGATGTCCCACTTGGTATGTCTCTTTTAAGCAGTTGAAAACCGCTTCTTTCATGTGCACTAAGAAGCAATAAATTCATGACTTCAAAGGCAACGACAAGCGCATTTTGTGTATTGACAACATTTATGCTTTATCGTATCAAAGAGTATATACAAATATGGTGCATCTAAAGTACACAGTGTTTTTAGTGCTTGCCAATTGAACTCGGGCGGGGAAAAAAAATAGTTTGACACTAAAAAATAATAGCAACATGTTATAAGATATGATAAGAAATTTTTTTTTTATTTCTTAGAAAACTCATTGCGAGGCAAATGGCATAGGGATCAGAGACAGGGTTAACCGTGGGACTCCTTTAGGGGGGGGGTCCTATCTCCACTCCTATAGGTGACCACGATTAATAGTCTCTTGAGGATTCTATCCAGTGAAGTTTTCCAACCTGTCCGCTACGCAGACGATGTGGCGATACTTTTAAGGGGGGGAGAGTCCTGGATATCTATGTAGGAGGGCATCTTATGCACTCGAACTGGCGTACAACTGGGCTAGGCCCAGAGGCCTTAATGTCAACCCGGACAAAACTGAAAGGAAGAGGAAGACCATTGACTTTGATAAACCTATCTTCCTGGGAAAAACGGTTGACATCTCCGATAGGGTCAAGTATCTGGGAGTTGTTCTTGATAGGAAACTATCCTGCAGGGACCATATTGAGGAAAGGGCGAAGATGGCCACATATCGTGGGCCGTCTGTAGAAGGGCAATAGGATCTAAATGGGGTCTAAATCCCAGGATGACACACTGGCTATATATTAGCGTCGTCAGACCTATACTGACGTACGCATCTGTAGTATCTTGGACATCGAAGAAATTTGGCTCGTATGTGGGACTATTGCAGAAGGTAAAGCGCCTATGCTGTTTGGGCATTAGTGGCGTAATGAGAACCGCATCTACTAGGGCTGTCGAGAGTATCTAGCAATTCGACCAATTGAGGTACAGGTGAAGTACGAGGCCGCGTTGACTATGATGCGGCTGAAGGCCACCGGGGAATGGGACAGTAATGGCCATATTACCGGGCACCGTACTATTTTGGACCAGTTGCCAGGGTACTGCGTCCCAGAATGGGACTGCGACAGGATTTCAGAGAGGTCGGTGACGACGCTCTGTGACACTTTAATTCCCGACAGGGAACCATGGTTAAATGGGACCTTCTTGGGAAACCACCTGGGGATCCACTTTTACACGGATGGATCAAAACTGGATGGGAAAACGGGGTCTGAGCTTCTGTGACGCTGACTTCAGTGTACGCAAATGCTTCCGTCTTCCTGACCATAATACCGCACTACAGGTGGAGGTCACCGCGATTACGGAGTGCATTAAGCAGGTGAATATTGTGATTTTCATGGATAAGCGGCTATCCGGGCTTTATCCACGGACTCTGTGGGATCAATGACGATACTCAGGTGTAAAGGGGAAATTAACGATTTCTCTGCACGGGGACGCATTGAGATTATACGGGTGCTGAGACACTGTGGTTATAGCAGGAAACGAAGTGGCTAATGATTTGGCTAGGGGAGGGTCTAGCCTGGAGTTAGTCACTTTGGGGAACGCTAAACCTTTTCGAACTCTCAAGGCGGGGCTGGTGGACTGGGCTGAAACCATGCATAGGACAATCTGGGAGAATTCGGGTGTTGGCAGGACTACGAGTATTCTCTGGGGCACCCGGACACGGACAAGACGAGGGAAATTCTGAATCTCAGTAGGAAGGAACTGAGTTTTTGATGGAAATCCTCACGGGACACTCGACACTTAGGGCAGGGCCTGTGGGGAGGACGAGGAGACAGTATCTCTGTGAAGCAGTATCTCTGTGAATGCCCGGCATTTGCCGGGATGCGGGTCGAAATACCATCCAGTGACCCAATATTCACATTGGGGGATCTTAGGGGCATAGGATGGAAGAAGCTGAAATGTGACATAGGACCGATTGTTTAGAGCACACAACAAGACGACATTCTGGCTTAAGTGTAAGTCCTCAGGGACTTGAGTCGGATTAGGGAAGCATTTTCCCTTCTCCGAATCCTCTTTTAGACCTAACCTAAGACTATTTTTTTTTATTTTCTATTAAATTTTAATATATTTTAATTTTATCTGGCCTATTTTATAGTTAAATTTGAAATAAATAAAAATGTTATTACACTGAGACAATTCTCTGCATTACATCAATAATTTTTGTACTAGAACTCGTCCACTGAAACTTTTCGTTATATTAATGCAGTTTTTCATAAAATTGAGTGAAAAAATTAATTTAATTTATTATAAATGATGTACAACTAATGAATTTTTTTTTTTAAAATTGTTTCATTAAAACTATGAAGCTTTTTCATAATAAGACAACTTTCTCGGTTTAGTGAAAAAAATTCATTAATACTCATCTAGGAAATTCTCTCTGTGTAAATTATTATTTAAAAACTAACCACAATTAATTTAAACTTTGAAACACTCATAGAAATAAACCTGTCAATATAGCAGAAGAAGCTACTAAAAATTAGTTAAAAATTACCCTGCAGAATAAACTGCTTCATTTACCAGATTTTGTTAGTAAATATTATTTAAATAAGATCAGCAAAAATAAATATGTTAACTTTACAAAATTTAAGTTATTGCTAAAATCAACAAAAATGTTTGCAAAAAAATTGTAGTTTACTGATTTCATAAGTGCAGGCTTTTCTTCGGATTAAAAAAAAAAAGCAAAAAAATAAGGGTAGGCTTTTATTCGGATAAAAAAAAAAACTAAAAAGACTTTAAAAATTTCACATTTTTTAATGATTTTTTTTTTCTGGTAATATTTTTTATAAATGTTTTGGCTGATTACAGAGAAAATTCGTTTTTCAGTCGCACTAGTCGTGTAATTGTCTCACTGCGGAGGTCTTCGCTGCAAATTACAATTTAGAAAAATTTAAGTCAAATGTCCCCAAACACTACTCCCTCTTTCCTCCTCCCCATAACAAATTTTCCTGATATCAATACAATGTTTTTGTAAAAAAAAAACAAAAAAAAAATTAAAATGATTTCTTTTTGCTATTCTTTTATTACTAATATAAAGTAAGAAAATCTGCTAACTTTAGCAGTTTTTTCTGCAAGTGCATTTTTAACTATTTTTAAGTAGCTTTTTTGCTATTTTACAGATTTATTTCTATGAGTAAACTACTACACCATATTTTCATATGCTCGGTGCGAGTTTACGAACAAATAAAATGAGAGCAGATTGACATTGCCTAAGATGGATAGAGACCTACTGGTTGTATGCATTCTTTACTGCTCCATTTTATGCATTATTCACAGCTTCAAAGAAGGCATTTAGGAAAGCACAACAAAATAATAAATACAAAAAGCTTTATTGTATGCAAGGCGGTGAAGCACTATTTTGGAAGCATACGAATGTACTTATTGCTTACCAAAGTGAGGTTATTTTTTTCTGGGTTGTTTTTCTATGAAATAATACAAAACAACTACTATGACAGTTGTTAAAAAAAGAGCAAACTAAAAATACAGTATTTTCGTAATAGTTACTTTTGGCATACAACTACGAAAACAGTATTTTTGCAGTTAACAGTTTTTTTAAACATTTTTGTAAATACCGAAAATAATAAATAATAAAAAGCAACAATTTTGCAGTTATTTAAAAGTTTTTGAAACAAAACATTTTCTGTTATTTTTACCAAATTCTTGCATATTTTTACTGCATCTATTACATTAACAAACTTATGTAGGTAAACCCAATACAAGTGTAGTTAAAAACAAATAAAAATTCCCATGAAAAAAGGCCCCCCGACTTACATTTTATTCAATTCAACAAACATTATTATTTGTTTTTGACTGTTAATAAAATCAACCATAAATGTAGTACAACATTTACTAACTTATGATATGAGCAAGATTATTAAAGTTCAAGATCATTTGTTTTATGTTATACAAAAAATCGTGCCATGTGTATTTATTAATTAAAAATTTTTTCATCCGCTAATTTAAAGCAGACTTTATCTAGTGAGAGGTCCTTACATGTTTCATTTCGCATCACCGAAAAGAGAACCAATGTACTGAAAATTTTCAGTGACGCGACATAAAAAATGTAAGGACCTCTCACTAGATAAAGTCTGCTTTAAATTAGCGGATGAAGACATTTTTTAATTAATAACAAAAAACTAATGATTTTGAATTTGAATAATCTTGCTCACATCATAATTTATGATAACAGATCGAAAAAAAAACTTTTGCTTTTAATTTTTT
The DNA here is from genome assembly GCA_021234595.1 of Delia radicum. Classification (NCBI taxonomy): domain Eukaryota; kingdom Metazoa; phylum Arthropoda; class Insecta; order Diptera; family Anthomyiidae; genus Delia; species Delia radicum. Next base: position 160,802,096 of record CM037855.1, on the reverse strand, counting down.
AAAATTGAACAAGCACAAATCACAGGTTTATAATTTCTCAATACTTTTTATAATTTAAACATCGACTTGTAAATATTGTCTATTTAAATAGAGCACGAGGATCCTATACTTCAGATATTAACAGAGTTTATAATATGAAGTAAATACTTTTATTCATTGATAAAATAACTATCGCTGAGTGGGTTTCTTATATTCCTATATTTTTATGTATTTTTAATATATTATTATTGTGCACATTAGCTAGTAAGTTGTCTTTGTAATTTTGATAAATTGGCCCCATGGGCTTAAAAATTACAATAAAATGAATTAAATAAAAAAAAAAAAAATATTTAAAATTTACTAACGTTTATTTCTTTTATGTTTTTGATAAAAAAAAACCGTGATTCAAATTAATGTAAATTCATAATACAGTAAATAAACTTTTAAAGAAACTACAAATGCAGTCAAAACTTAGATTTCTCCTTCTCCTACTGTTTTTTCACTTAAAAATACTCTATTACTACCCAAACAACTACAAATGTTTAGAACATAAGTTCCCTGAGTGTAATTAAAATGAAATAATTAAAAGTTTTTAAATGTTTTTTCCATTGCGGAATTCCCAACAACAGCTAAATCTAACTACTGTTCTAATTATTTATAATATATTTGTCGCCTTGTTAAAGGTATTTACCATTGTTTAAGCTGTAATTTCCAGTAGGTTCACTCATTAAAAGTCGATTAAATTTTATTCCTAATAACATATTTAATTTTACTTATATCAAAAAAAAAAAACAAATGTTTCTCCATTAAAACCATTAAATACTCATTTATAACTTAACAACTACATTTAATAAAAATTTAAATGCATACTGAATAAATTCATTGGGTTTCCATACTGCTCAGTGTCGCTCAATCTGTGCTCTTTTTATTTGTTTTTGCACCGAGCAAATGAAAACATGTTGCAGAAATTTAATAGCTTTAAATTTATTAATATCATGTTCTTAAACAAAAATTTTATGAAATTTTTTAATTACTTCAAATGTTAATGATAAAATCAGCAAGATTAAATTAATATATAAAGGGTCCGTCATCTAACGTTTTTTTTTTTTCTACTAGTGCTTATTTCGTGAATGGTAACACTTAGATCATGTCTGATTTGACAGATAATTAGTTTTATCCTTCCGCTGAACGAATATGGTCCGTATGTTCGTTATCTTGTGAAAAAAGTAAAAGAAACTGGCATCCTCATCGATAAACCAAAGCGTGAAAAGCCAAAAACAGCGCGTACACCCTAAAATATTGCTGCTGTGGCAGAAAGTGTGCGTGAAGCGCCATCAACATCAATTCACCGTCGTTCTCAACAATTGAACATTTCGGAGACATCATTGAGACGAATTTTGCATAAAGACCTTGGTATGACGCCATACAAAGTCCAATTGGTTCAGAAGTTCAAAAAAAAAGTTATTTGGCGGACCCTTTATTAATTTTTAATAAAAAATAACAAAATATAAGCAATATAAAAGTGAGTGTTTTGAGCAACACATTTTTATCAACATGTTGCAATAATTTTTTAGTGTAAAAAAATGTTTTAATTTGCTTGCCCGAGTTCGGCAATTTGTTGCTGAGAGGCATGGGAAGTGTAGTCTCTCTATTTTTATATACTCTTTAATAAGATCAATAGTTGCTAATAAAAGCGAACAGAACTAATTTAAAAAGAAAATATTTTTTTATTAACATGAAGACATCTTTAGAAGGTACTTTTTTCTACAATGGACTTTGAACAAAACACAAAAAATCTCCAACAGAGCCAAGTGATGAGTCTGGCAGGCCGATGAATTTTTGTCTTTATTCAAAAAAAAAAAAAAAAACCAGTTGTAATATTTAAAAAATAATAATAATCATAAATAAAATTCATATAAAATGTCTTATAAATAACCAAAATTGTGACAGTAATTTGTTTATAATTTTGTCATATGCATTTAATAACTACTATATTATTATTAATTTATATTATATTAATTCAAAGAGTTTGAAAATTTATACAAAAAAAATGTAAATTTATATTTGCCTGTAAAGTTGAGAATGGTGTAAAATGTTAATTTTAGTTTTAAGTTTAGTTATAACTAATTAAGGCAATTTGTAACACCCTTTTGTGGAGAAAAAATGACAACTGAAAATCGATTAATTAACCAGTTGGTGAATTAATTTGTAAAGCATACACATTTAAAGATGAATATTGAAAGAAAAATTTTAACAAAATCTATTCGATTTTTTATTGAAAAAATGTATCTGGTAGAAAATAGGAATCTTAATAACACTACTTAACAAAATTTATTTAATATAACATTTCTAGATTCTGATATCAATTCACAAAACCATTGTACATTCAAATATACTTTTTTTGTCTGTTGAAATAGGATGATATTAGGGTTTGGGAATTTCCGAACTTTTTCATTTCCCGGGATTCCGGGGAAATTTTTAAATTTTCCGGGAATATTTTGCCTTTCGAATTTTAAATGCAGAAGTAGTCACCCACATTTTAAGATCCCGAGTAAAAAAATTATATATAATTATATATATTAGGGCGGGTCGATTTAAAAATCGTTCAACGTTCAAGGAAAATCGTATTCTAGGGATCAAAATAAGAAACTTTGCCGAAGAAACCATACCTCTAAAACGAATTCTGATGTCCCGACTTTTGACCCGTAGGGTGAAATTTTGAAAAATCGCACTTTGACCCATTTAGAGTGCCCCAATCGAATCCAACCCAATCGAATATATTTATACTCTATTTCTTCCGGAGAAAAGTTTAATTCCAGATACACAACCGCCACAGTGAAGCACGGAGGTGGAAACATTATGGTGTGGGGGTATTTTTCAAGAAATGAGATTGGCCCAATTCACATTACTAGCACAATGACGGCCACAATCTATAGAGATCTTTTGTGGTCAGTTATGCTTCCGTATGCTGAATGGGAAATGCCACTCTCATGGACCTTCCAGTACGACGACGACCCCAAAACACAAGGCGGGGGTTGTAAAAGTTTATCTGAAGAAAAATGCAATTAGTATCATGTCGTGGCCAGCTCAATCTCCCTATCTCAACCCGATTGAGAACATGTGGATGATTGTAAAACGGAATATCGGCAATAAAGTATTCCGAAATGGTGATGAACTTTTCGTCGAGTTGGATTCCGAGCAGTGGAATGAAATTTCTGGAGATTATATTAAAAAGCTCATTGCATCAATGACTAAGAGGTGTTCAGAATTTATAAAAAAAATGGCTACGCTGCAAAATACTGAGCGTGTTTGTATTTCCTGTTAATAACATTAAGAGTTGCAAATGTTTTGAACACTGCACTATCGACTTATTTTATTAAAATTACTTTATTTTTATTTTTGAGAAGTTATGAATATTTTTTTGTATTTGTAAAATAATATGATATAACTGAATTTAATACAAAACAAAATCTTATACCACAAATCTTTTTGATCAAAAAAATTATAATTACCTAAACCATGATTTCAGTTGCAAATGTTTTGAACACCACTGTATATCCATATATCGAATCACATACACTTTTATATATGCCCATATATGTCCAAATTCCTCCATATACGATAATTATATCCACCAATTTCCGTATATAATTATATATAATTTGATATGGCTTATTTTATTTTATTTTCTTTTATTTTATTTTATTTCAATCGGGTTATCTTACACCTTGTACGTCGTGTAAGATCAAAGTTTTGCAAACATTAGAAAATTCATCCTAAAGTAGTTTACCATAGCAAATGCAATTTATTCAAAGTATCATTTATGTGACAAGCAAAATAACTCTTAATAATTTAAACAAAATCCAATTTGCTTGATTATATCTACCAGATACATTTACAATCCACAAACAATGGTTTGTTTTCAAAACAAAAAACAGCTGTTTCTTATAAATTCAAAGCGAATTCAAAAGTATCTACAACATAAAAATTCTAGCAGTTTATAATACAACAACTCCAGTATTTACTCATTACAGAAAAAAAAAACATATTTCTCAGATACTTTTTATGTAAAAACAACAACTCTCTGGCTCTTTACATCTAATTTACACAAATCACTCTCACGCACTTTTTAAAACAACGAAGTTGTTAGTATATCCAAGTGCTTTAGCCATTGGCAGGCACCCTCAAATTAACAACATAAATAAAAAGCGAATTCAACTATAAATTAAACAACTTAAAGAGAATATGAATTCGCCGCATAAGTAAAGTGCCTGCATATGTTTTTTGTATAGCCATAAAAATACACTCGCTAGTTTTATTACGATACTGTCCGGGTACGGTTGTTAAAAGCGGTTGAATGTGAAAAGACGGTTAAAGTGTTTAAATAAAAATGCATGTGCTTGAATACAAAAAAAAAAACAAATAAATTAAAGAGAAAAATTTAAGAAATAAAAAACAAATTTTTTAAAATTTATGAATTAGAAATTATATAAAAAATTTTAAGATCGTGCTTAAAAGTAAAGAAATTTGTATTCAAAATTTTGTGATTATAAACAAATAAAGTTAATTTGTAAACATTTTGGAAAAACCAACCCCATTTGTTCAAATATTTCAAAAAAAAAAAAAAACGCCTGTTTGTTATATCGACTCCATTCAAAATCTAAAGTATACACAGAGGATTCTATAAAATTCGTAGATACACACACACTCTAACAGATACAAAATCATAAAACGAAAAAAAAAAATACGTAAAATAAAAAATACATAAAAACAAAAGAACCGTAAAGTCTATCCTCAGCATATTTTTTCGGGAAAAAATAAAAACACATCTAACGATAAAAATTATACCGAACATAGACAAAAAACAACATCAAGAACACCCAACCAACCAATATCATCTTGTAAAAGCATCATCTAAAAATTGAAAACCATAAATACGTTTCATATTGTGCACCGGAGCGCCATTACATTCAACTTTCTGGATTAATATTATCATTGTATAGAATCGTATTTTTTATTTATTTATTTTTTTTTTTTGGTGATTTGAATGGTTGGAAATTTTTCTCGTTACGGTAAAATTTTCATAGTGCTGGTTTCCCCAAATCAAAAAACTCTCTCACACACACACACACCGTGTCATTTATAATACAAAATCATTGATTATTAAGAAGAAATTTAAAGTTTTAAAGAATTAAAACTGAAAACATGAAAAAAATTGAATTGTTTCATCAAAAAAAAAAGTGAAATTATATAAAAAAGTAAATTAATGTATAAAGAAATTCTTAAAAAAAAAACGCAGGCAATAAGTTAATAATGATAAAAGAAAATTGGAAAATTTATGGTATAGAAAGAAAAATAAATATGGTTCATTAAGTGTTTTCGTTCATTGTGGGTTCTTAAGAATAATACAAATAAATTATAAAAGAATTACTGAAAAGCATATTGGAAAAATATATATATATGTATATATATATGTATGTATAGTATCTCCTGCATAGTGTTTTATGAAATAGAAAATTTAAATTGGTATTATATTAATAAAGCAGCTGATTTTGTTGTTTTCGAAAATATTGAAATTCGAAGATTTTGTAAATTGATATTTTGAAACATCTTCAGTCAACATAACCATACAAAAGGATTTTGTTTGTATGAATAAACTTCATTTTGGATAAAGGATTAAATAAGGTTTGTATTTAAAAATAATTTGTTTGGCTTAGATTTTCAGTGGTCAGTTCATTTAAGAAAGTACTAATTTATTTATTTCTACAAATGTTTTTGATTTGATTTTTAAATTATATATATATATGAATGAGTTGGGTTAAGAAAACTCAGCCATTCTTATACACACAAAGAAATAAAGTCCAAACCGAATTGAAAAGTGTATTTTAATAGTAACAATTTATAAATTCAATTAGTACAACGATATTTACCAGGGACCGTAAATAATGATTATTGTTCGTTTTTTTAAACCAAAAAATCAATCACTTAGAACAGACATAAAAAAAAATTTATTGCACCATTATTATTATTATTTGACAATCTTTGCATATCCGTCATGATTTTTAAATTTCTGATTTTTAAAGTTTTCTTCAATGGTAATGATTATTTTTGAGTAATATAAAAAAAAAATCAGCCATAATCATTATTTTTGAGCAAAAACAATAAAACTCAAAAATAATCATTATTTATGATTTTTATTTTTTTCGCTCAATTTAATTTTTCGCTCATTTTAATTGTACGAATATTTAGTCTTTTTATAGATTGTTGTTTAAATTTAGTACGAGTAAAATACTATTACTAACTCGGTCAGTTATAAGGAATATTCCAAAGTGAGCACAATATTAAAATTATTAAAATTAATAATAATAATAAATATTATTATATCGTTGGAATTCAACATATCGTATGTTGAACACACTCCAAAAGTTCGAGGGTTTTTGGGAAAGGCACCTTAAAAATTCTATGAAAGTGAGTTTTATTTTGAGCGAAAAAAATAAAAATCATAAATAATGATTATTTTTGAGTTGTATTTTTTTTGCTCAACAATAATGATTATGGCTGATTTTTAGTTATATTACTCAAAAATAATCATTACCATTGAAGAAAATCCTTAAAACTCACAATATAATCATTATTGTGTAATTTTTATTATAAAACTCATAATGATTACGGTCCCTGCTATTTACATTAGATTTCTGAATATTTGGGGTGTTGAATTAAGTTGAATTAACCGTACTTAGTTGTCAAAATTAATGATAAGTTGTACCAACCAACTGAAATTCGTAATAACCGAATTTGAGTCGTACTAACCGAATTTCAGTTGGCAAATAGCTATATTTTTCTCTGTGTATAATAACGAATTACAAGATGTTTACACTGAATTCTAATAATTTTGCGCGCTAAATACAAATCTGTTTTTTATGTTTCCTGGTTATTCAAAAAAAAAAAAAAAAACAATTTTTTTTTTAATAAATAAAAATCTTCGAGCTCGAGGTCTAGTTTTTTATAATGATCAATTTATTTTTCAATATATTTCAAAAACAAAAAACTTAAAAAAAAATCGTTGTTATCACCATGTCATATATTATTATACTCTAGACCTCGAGCTCGAAGATTTTTATTTATTAAATATTAAAAGGTCGAATAAATACAACTTTAAAAATTTTTTTTTTTTTTTTTTTACAACATTTTTTGTTTATCATATTCCGATGCAAGAGTATCGAGGTAGAAAATTCCCGCGGCACAAATAAAATAGTACTGGGACAACAGGGTTTTTCTCAATATGCTCACGGTACAACAAAATAGGACTGGTACGGCATTGTTTTTCTCAATATACCAGTACCACTCTAAAGGTGCATTACCAGTACTATTTTCTGCAAATTTACCACGTTGTTTAAACTTGAAATTTCATTAAAATTTAGTTTATTAATATGCAGTCGATTTTCGGTTTAACGAATAATCTATCGATTTAATAAACTCTGATTTAATGAAAACCAAAGTTTTTTCATCAAATTGGGATAAAAAAGCATAATTTTAGTATCTTTTTATCAAACAAAAAGATAAAAAACTAAATTTGAAACAGAAATTCAAGAAATAAAATAATTCTTATTATTTTAAACGAGCTTAAGATCATTTATTTATTAATTCTAATTGTTTATTTCCAATATTTCGTCTCCACTTTTGGTGACTTCTTCACACATTGGGTGACTTCTTACAATTTGTAATAATTGTTCATTAAAATACAACTCTGTTAGAATAAAAAAAAAATCAAAGGAGAAAAGTTTAAAGAAAAATGTTAAAAAATTGCAAAAAAAAAAAACATTGAATAATATGTAAAAAAGTTAAAAAATATATTTTTAAAATTTGAATTTTTATAAAAAATTTTTAAAAAATTAAAGTCAATTATAAATATAAAAACAGTTAAAAGTATCGAGTAGTACCGAGTATCCAAATTAAAAATATCGAGTATTGATAAGTAACCGAATTTGCCAGCACTAGTAAATTGTGATTGAAAATTGTACGTTGCTATCGGTTTTCGAAATATGAGCCATTATCATAAAAAAATATTAATGGTAAATTTTTTACAAAATTATGAAGAAGTTATAAATAATGTTTCGGAAATATTTACGAAAAGTTTCCACATATTTATGAAAACTTCATAAATATGACAATGCTTCAGTAATTTTCGTCCAATGAAATTGTTTCATTAATGAAACGTGTTTCCCTTCTTTATGTTAACTAGACAATTATAAGTTCAGAAACCACTTTTCCGAGCATTCTTAACTGCGGTCGTAAAAATAAAAATAACCCTTGAGTACTCATAAAAAAAAATTTAGAACTCTATTTTCTAAAATAAATTCAAAATCTTCAATTGTAATTGAAGATTTTGATTTAGACTGAAAAGGTTTTTAGTTTTTTGCAAAAGTGTTTTCAAAAGTTGTGTAAACAAAATTTTGATGAAATACATTAACTAATAAATTAAATTAAAATTTGCGATTTGACAAGCCTGCTAATTTTAAATATTCGTGGAAAAAGTTCTAGTAAATAATTCTAAAAAGAAGAATCTTAAACAATTAATAGTATCCATTTAAACTTTTTATCACAAAAGATGCATTAGTGGACAAAAATTAATAATAAAAAAAATTTAAATACATTACTTGAGAAGTCCGTGTCATTAAGCAAATGTAAATACCAATCTTGCTTAAAAATTTTTATTTATTTTTTTTGCCGATATACATCGACTGACAATTTTAAAACGCTAGTAGAGAACTAAAGACCCCCGATATTTTGCTTATTGCTATATCCAGCAGATAAATATATATAATGAATAGTTTATGGGATCTTCGAATTTTTTGCGATGAGTTTGAAAAACCGATATATGTCCAACAAGGGTGGAAGGTAAGCACAAATATAAATCAAACACAGTATGCTTATAACTGGCAACGAATTAGATGCAACTAAAAGAGAGAAAAAAATGCGCTTAAACGCTCTAACTGGCAAACGATGTTTTGCAACGAAAAACAAATAATAAGTTCTTCAACAAAATTGTTTACCGTTGCCTAATTTAGGCGATATGAGCCAAAATATTTTAGGGTGGATTTTGGAAACCAAAGCATATAAAAGGGAAGTTTTGGACAACAATTATTTCTCTTTCCTAGATATAACCGCACTCGAAAAATTATTTTTTTCTGCTCCTATTTAAGAAGCTAACGCGAGTTTTGCTTTTTGGAAAAAGCGAAATTAGGCGAAAAAGTATCTAAACTTCAATTAATATTGTTCAAAGTTCAACGCTTTGCTATTAATACTTAATGTCTTCTTTCTGCAAAATTTCATAAAAATCCGTCTATTAGTTTATAAATTAAGACGATGTCCTTTAGAGGAATCCTGATAAAATGTTGTGAGTCCTTGGACTAAAGTAAGAACTTATTATTAAAAATAAAGCTTCAATCTTACTTATATTTGATTATAAAGAGTTTTTAGCCAACTTAAACTGGTTTTTTAGATTTTTGAAAACTATTTTTTTTTTTGTTTAAATAATTAGTTTTTGAAATTTTCCGAAATTTTGATTTTTAAGTTTTCCCGCTTCCAAACCCCGGACCGCACACGAAAAATTTCTGCGCAAAATATTTAACAAATTTAGTTTTCTATCGGAATATATTAATTTCTAAGTATAAAACGATTACTTGATGCATTTGTGGTAAATTTTATGAAGACTGCCTTGGATTTAACCCTGTTAGAGGGTTAAATCCAAATATGCACACAAAACCAAATGATATACATTACACTGCGTAGCATAACGATAATTACAAATGATTTTTGCTATTTTTTCTAATATTACAAATTTTTTTTTTAAATGTATAACTAATTTTAAAAGTGTGATAACTGATCTCTTATTGTGTAAAATTTAAGAGATTTGTTAATTGATTTAAGAGAAAAATTGTGTAGTAATATTTTGTTAGTGTTTCATTGGTACCAATCCGAATTTTATACTGGCTTAAGTGAATCTTACAGGACCGACGTTTTAATAATTTCTAAAGTGTATTTGTCAAGTTGAATAAGAAACGCAATGACAACTCTTTTTCTAGCCCAGCAGAATCTTTTAACATTTCAAATATAAAAGAATATATAAAAATTATAACAAAAACTTATTCCAACTTGCTTTGTCTTCTTCCAAAAACTATAGTTTTTAATTAAATTTTCAAAACGAAATTTCAAGTTTTAATTCAAACTTTTATATAGCGCGTTAGAGCTTTAGTATACAAATAATAGTACACAGAAAAAACTAGAAATGGGTTTTAATAAAAAAAATGATTGAATCAATTAATATTTTAATTGATTTTGCACCTACCACTGAAATGATAGTATTAACTAAAAAAAGTTGCAGACCGTTTATTAAAACACATTCAATTAAAATAATAATAATATCAATTAAAAAAGTAATTGGTTTTTTTTTACAATTTTAATTAAAAGTTTAATAAAATTGATTAAAACTTTAATTGAAACTTAGAAACAGAACAATGGTAGTTTTAATTGAAAATTCTAATTATCATATTTTTGTTACATGCCCCATTTTAAATAAAAAAGCAATAGGGTAGGTTTGTAAATTAAAAGCTACTAGCTTTTGGTTGAAGTATAAATGAGGTATTATTGTAAACAAGGAAAAGCCAATTCACATGTTAAGTTTGTCAATAAAAAAAAGAAGCGTTTAACTTATATTTCTAAGAATTATCTTTTTATAACAATTTGTGTTATACAATTAACTTTTTAAAAGCTTTATAAAATTTATTATATTGAAACAATTAAAAGTAAAGAACAGACATTTCGTGTTCCTTATCTTTACTTGAACTTTTTTCTTCTACTTTTATTTCTTCAATTATTAAAAAAAATATAACAAAACTGTACAATTATAATTGTAAAACACTATTAGTTATTGAAAGTAAATTATTTACAGAAATAATAGTTAAATGCTTTTTTTCAATAATATTTTTTTTTAACTCACAGCGCACTTTTTTGTATCACCTCTAAACAACACGAAAATCAACTAAAACTATTTTCGTGTATAGTTATCGTGTGTACACGAGCATTGACTTCAAAAAAAGAGTGTTGCAAACTCTACCGGAATAATTACGATTTTGCGTGTATAAAAAATCGTTAAACTATTCTACTAATTAAAAATTAATCATTTACATTTTGTTCTTTTTATTTACAAATAAAATAATAGATTCATATAATTAAACGTTCGTTTGACATTTTAATCACAATAAAGTAATAAAAAAAAAATGTTGTTAAACTTTTTAATAATTGAACAGTTCATGCGAATAAGGACGAATAGACTTTTCGCAAACACGTTTATTTTAGCAGAGCCCTACAATCCTGTGCAGAAATTTTGGGGAAATTTTGACTTTTAAGGCTAAAAAATGACTTTGAAATTGCAATAATTCGTATATTTTTTTATATTTTTGTTTAAATTGGGAGTGAACTAACGCACAATTTTGATTAAATACCACACAAAAACATACAAAAATTTTACTTTCGGTAACAATGTGCTAAAAGAACATTACGAGGAACAAACCACACTTATTATATTGGCAAAAAATTTTACCGTTCTTGAGTTATAAGACTTTAAAGTGTGGAAAGCAAAAAGGGCGAATATAAATCCTTAACAAAATATTATATAAGAATTATTTAGCTGCGAGTTTAAAATTGATATTAGCTAAAATTTGAAATTGTACACAAAAAAAAAAAACAATCTTAGCACATACAAACAAATTAACCAGATTTGCGAAAAAAAAAATCTTCAGTGTTACCGCGTAATTAAGATCATATAACCACGAATACATGGTCTAAGCATATTTTAACCGTCTTTTGAATTATTTTATTTCGGAAATCAAATCTTTAAACATATTTTATAGTTACTTTCCTTCGATACCCTACCTACAAATATTTGGTAATGTTGTTTGTTGTTGTTTAGTGTCATAAAGAATTACTACTACATCAAATGGCAGGAATATTTAAAAAAAAAAATTAACAAAAAAAATTTTTTTTGCATGTCCTTGCAATCCTTAAAAGTGTATCCTTGAAGTCCTTAAAGTGTTACAAACAAATACCAACCATAGTTCGTCAAGTTTTGCCAGTCTCATGAAAATGTAGTCAAAATCTGCTGCAAAATAACACATTTTTATTCAAATTTCAATACATTTTTTTGGATATTCGCCCTTTTTTCCATTTAAGCAAAAATTTAAGTTCAATTTTTGACAAGTTCTCTTTCATATACCTTACTAAAATTTTGTTTATAGGTAGATGGGACTTAAATCTTTCAGCTAATACCAAAAAGTTGACAAAAATATTATTTTTTAACCGTTTCCTGCGTTTTTATTGTCCCCTGTAAAATTCTACAAATGGTCTATTCGTCTTTATTCGCATGAACTGTTCAATTATGCTAATGTGTTGTCTACACTGGTTAGATTTAGAAGAAAATAAATATTTTAATTGAATCAATTAAAAAAATTGTTTAAAACACTATTTATATTCAAACAACCGATTAATTCAATATTTTTTGCACATAATTTTTTCTGTGTACCCAGTAAAACACGCTGCTTAACTGCAAGCAGATTTGTAAGGAATAAGTCAAAAAGAATCCCTTGCAAACCTGCTTACATATGCCATGATTTTTATATGACGAATTGCCACTTGGAAGCATTACTTTTTGTTAAAATAAGCGATTGTTTTAGCACTTATAAAAAGCTGTGATTTTATGGCTTTCAGTAAATTCATATTTCATGTCTACATTATTACAATAGTAATAAAATGAATATTATGAAATGTATTTTACATGAAATTATACAGATATTAAATTTTTGTTGTTAAAATTTTAGACATATTAATACAATAATTATATTGATTTTTTTACCGCACCACGTGCTAGCTTTTCAGAAACAAATAACTGACTAATTATTTTTTATAACATACTCGAAAACACCAAACACAACGGAAATCACTCTGGAAAACTGATACATATCGTTTATAACCCATGATATGAATGTTTTTTACTGGGTACACTTTTGAAATATATCCATGGTTGTAAAAAGAAAATAGCTAAAAAAAGATATCCTCTAAAAAATGTTAAGCAAACTTAAATATATATTGTTGGAAGTGCAAAATTTCGGAAAAAGCTGAAATTTATTATTATTGAGTTTTAGTATATTCGGCATTTAGTTTTCTTTTCATAACTCATCTTCAATTTCGAAAATTTTATATTCCATTGATGGCAAATTATTTCCTATTTAATACATTTATTAGAATTTACACAGTCTTTAAAAAAAAAACGATTTTTTCAATGTTTCATCAAATGTTTTTCTAACCCTCAACTCTCTATTACTTGCCCCTTTTTTTGCCAATATTTTATATTTTTCTAATTAATTACTATTTGTTCAATTAAAAAGCATCATTTATTGATGATTTTCTTTTCATTTGAGTAGGTTATTTGCTATAAATATTTTCTTTTTCTTGCACCAATCAAAAAGAAAAAAAAAAAAAATGGACCATTTTTATAGAATTTACGTGTCTGTTTGTTTAGTTCTCTTTGTCTTTAGGGTCAAATTGTTAAGGGTTTATTTGTGCTTATTTTTCCATTTTATTTTATTTCGCCCTGTAATCATGTAAAAGCTAGAAAATTACTTTTAATTTAGCAAACACTTTTCCGATGTTTTTACAATATGCTGCTGTTGCTCACTGCTGCTGCTTGTGTGTTTCATATATAGTCGACGTATGTGCTCAGCCAGACACATTAAGACAATGAAAATTAATGGCATTTTATATGCGTATGCGAAAATTATGCATATTAAATGTATGTGCTGGTATATAGAAAAAAAAACGGTAAATGATAATATATGTTAAGCAATATTAACGGGAATTTTTAAGAAGTTTTTTAATTTTTATAATGAACGAAAAATTATGCATAAAAATTTGGTGGAGTTTTGTGATATGAAAATCGTAGAAAAAAACACCGAAGCGTATGAAAAATTGTGCAGAGTTTTTAAATGCCATTGCTGATAACTTCTTATTTTAAAATTATATTTTAGACTGAAAAGATAAAAAATCAACCACTCGATTTCCTCCACCCCTTCTGATTATACCCACACTTGGTATAGAAGATGTACATCATAAAGCTATAACCTTGTAAAGGGTCCGCTATCTAAGTTTTTTTTTTCAACTAGTGCTTATTTCGTGAATGGTAACACTTAGCTCATGTCTGATTTGACAGATAATTAGTTTTATCCTTCCGCTGAACGAATATGGTTGTGTATACGCTTGAACAACGCTGGGAAATATTGCGACATTACTTTGAAAATCATGGTAATGTTGCAGAATGTGTGCGAAAATTGCCATTTTTCTTCGAAAATGAGCAAGGAGTGGCCGTTACAGTCAATGGCGATCGTTATCGGGAAATGTTGAACGAATTTTTGTTCACAAAAATTGAAGAGGAGGATATTGGCAACATTTGGTTTCAACAGGACGGAACAGGAAGCCATTGGTGAAATACAGTTGCACACAATCGATAATGTGCTTAAAAATTGGACCGATTGTGTAGGTTACTGCATGGCCAGCCGAGACAGCCATTTGAATAAAATTATTAACCGGAAGGATTGTACTTTCAAATAAAAAAAGAAATTTGAGAAAATATTCAGTAGTTTTTTTTATAGCATTTTCAAAAAAAAAAAAGTTATTCGGCGGACCCTTTATAAACAGCTAATCCCAGCGGATCTTGAAATATCGAGTCTCAAAATATGAAAAAATATTCGGAAATTTTAAAAAAGTAGTCGTACATAATATTTCCTATCTTTTTAACGGCTGAAGCTACGAGAATCATTGATACCTCATTTTACTATTGGTTTTACTAGTATGCACAAAGTATTCAGTTCTCCACGAAAAAGTGCATTTCTTTTAAAACCGCGGTTTAAAAAGCTGTATTTCAAAAAACTGGTTTTTTTAAATTTTTAAAAAAATATATATTAATTATATAAAAATACGAGCATATGTTAAAACTTATATTTTAAGTTGAAATACAGCGGTTTGAACCACGGATTTAAAAAAAAATGCATTTTACCGTCAAGAAGTGAATTATTGTTGTGAACCAGTAAACTCGCGATTTAAGTACCATTAAAATTAGGTATCAATGACACCTGTCGCTTAAACCGATTTGGCAATTATGTGTAACTGCCTTTTTAAAGCTTTTTTCTTTTCACTAAATTATTTTTTTTAAGTAAATCTTTTCTTTCAGTATCTTTTTTTAGATTTTTATTCATAACTCTGAATCCCTTAAGATCTTCACATATTAGTTTGGCAACGGCATACACTCAAAAAAAAGTTAGTCAGCAAAAAATTTGCTGAGTCAGCAAAATTTTAGTCAGGAGGGTGCTTGCTAAAAAATTTGCTAATGTCAGCAATTTGTTTTTCTGAAAATCAGAGAGATGATTTTTAGCAACAAAATTAATAGATTCAGCAAAAGTTTTGCTAACACTTAGTGGATTTAAAATTAAAAAAACCCTTGCTAAAAGTTTACAAAATTTTTGCTGAATATTAGTAGACTGAAAAAAAACTCGAAAAAATTTGTAGAAAAATTATACTTTAGTAAATTTATTCGCTAAAAATAATTTACAATACGTTACATAATATAAAAATTTTCATACTCCCACATTGATGATATGAATTAATATAATATATAAAAATATATAGAAATAATTATATATAACATAAGCAAAATTATCCTTCAACTACTTACGTCAATGGTTGTCTAAATGATGGCATCTTTTAAAGGAAGGCAAATGCCGTAGACAATCATAAAAACGAAAGGAACAAAAAACAAATTATGACGTATACAACCTTTTTTGCAATAAGGAAAAATAAACATAAAAAATACTTAAAATGTGTGTCCTTGTCTTTCGCTTTAGTCTGTCTACCTGAACCTATATTTGTTTGCAATTTGATCACACTACATTATTAATATCTATTAACATTTTGTTTACAAATACACATTTAATCTTTATTAAATTTAAATATTTAATTTTGTATTTTAATTCATTAATGCACAACTACTTTTACCAGCCGGTGACAACACAAAATTTAAGCAGGGTTAATTCACAATTTTGTTTTATGTATGAAAAAACAGAGACAAAAATCTTCCATGGTTGATTTTTTTATATGTTTAATAAGAGTTATACTTTTTAGTATTAATTTCGTAGTCTCTACTACATCTTGACATGCCGCGACGTCTACTTCGTTCTGCGTATATCTTTCAATCAGCCCAGTTTTTTTAACCAAAATAAATTAGTAAGACATTAGTAAAATATTAGTTCAACACAGTTAATTGCTGAATAAGAATAACTAAAATTTAAGCTGAAAACATAATTAAGCAAAACCTTAGCTGAAACATAGTATATCTGATTTACAAGACGTTTTACTAAATTTTCAACTGACTAATTCTTTAGAGTGTTTTTCTGAAAATTAAAAAAAAACTGTTTATTGAAAAAAATCGGATTTTGAAAAAAAAAATTTTTTATCTTAAAAAAATGCTTTGTTTGCTTATTTCATTTGGAGCATGACAAGAAGTGGCATTAAAACAACTACTTTTGTTAAATTTTGTATTTTTTCATATTTTAACACGCAATGTTTCCACGACCGTTAGAGCTAACAACCCAAAACTTTTACGATGACATATTTGTATGACACTTACCTTCCATACCAAATTTGGTTAAAATTGTAGTGGGTGCAGGAATAAAATTGGATATTTGTTGATGGTTTTATATGGAATGATACTTTACGATAATTTTTGTTATACATAATGTTTCATAATATTGGTGTTTATCGATGTATTTTCTCAAAATTTAGCTTGTTTTGTTTGTTAATACACTCATAATAATTGACGAAAAATGTGGTCATTTTGACATTACGAAAAATTTTTTAATATATCACATTTTGTTTAAGAAGCTAAATTTTAATAAAACACAAAAAAAGTTTTGTAAATACACAAAATTTTTTTAAAATACAAAATGGTTTTGTAATGGTTTTCTTTTGTATTATTTACGAAAATTTTGTAATTTGTGTACTTTTTATTAAAAATTATTTACGAAATCATGTTTGTATAGTTAACGAAATTTTGTATTATTAACGAAACTTCTTCGAAAATTTTTTAATATTTACAAAATGTTTGTGCAATCTACGAAAGTTAAATTACGAAAAATAATATGAAATTTTTAAGCATGTATCATTGTGAGTGTATACACGCTCTATAAAAATACACTTCTGATCAGATTGATTGATTGATCGTAACTCGATATATGCTACTTTGAAAGAAGATATAAATTTTAAAAGAATTGTTATGACCAGGGTAGCGACTTGCATGCAAATGCATGTTTGTAGTCAGTAGCCCAAAATAGATTTTGACCAAACACTTTTCCGAATGAAAGACTTTGTAACAAAATCGCATCGATTAGTTTTTGCATATTTTGCTATAATCAAAAAACAAAAAAAAAAATTAAATTCGTTTTTTTTTTATTTTTAGCGAATATTTTTGGACTTTTAGAGCATATTATATAAGGTTTTTAGTGTATATTTTGATTTTTGTGCATATTACAAGCGCATATTTTGGATTTTTACTGCATATTTTAAATTTTTTAGTGCATGCAAGTCGCTGACCTGGTTATGACAATTTTTGTTTTTCATAATGTGTCATAACTTATATGTGTCATATATTATATTATCGATATATTTTCTTAAAATATTTCTTGTTTTATTTCCTAATATACACCCTCTACAGAAATACACTTCTGACCAGGTTGATTGACCCCAACTCGAGATATGCTGCTTCGAAGACAGATATAAATTTTAAAATAATTGTTAATGTTATTCAAAAATTTGTCCAGTTTAGAAGCGTATCAGACATTATGCATTGTTTTTAGAAGCCATTGCTCATATTTCCTTGTTTTAATTAATTTTATGATAATTTTTGTTATACAGGGTGTCCGCCGGGAAGGTATACTACTTTGTTTGTTTATAATTTTTGATTAAATGAAAGAGAATGGATCTTATATTGATAAATGTTTTATTTAATGGCGGCAATTATGTATGGAAAACAATATCAGATAAATGTCCGCCTCTGTAAGCCTCATAAATGCGAGCCCTTTTGAGCACATTTTTCATTACATTCTCACACATTTCACGCGGTTTTTCATTAATTTCATCACGAATATTTTGTTCGAGTTGCTCAAGCGTTTCTGGTTTGTTTGCATAAACCTTGCTTTTCAGATATCCCCACAAAAAAAAAGTCCGGATCAGTCAAATCAGGCGACCGTGGAGGCCAATGAACGTCACCATTTCTTGAAATAACTCGTTGTGAAAAGAGGTCTCGCAGTAATTCCATTGTAATCCTGGCTGTATGCGATGTGGCACCGTCTTGTTGATACCACATGTTAATCAAGCCCAAAGCATGCAGTTGTGGCGTTAAAAAGTTTTCAATCATATCACGATATCGCTCCCCATTCACAGTTACCGTTACGCCGTTTTAATTTTCAAACAAGTAAGGTCCAATGATTCCTCCTGACCAAATTGCACACCAGACGGTCACTTTTAATGGATGCAAAGGTGACTGATAAATAATTTAAGGGTTTTCCATTTTTCCATTCACATATCCATTCAAATTAAAATGTGCCTCGCCACTCATTATGATTTTTTCATGAAAATCGGGGTTGTCATGGGCGAGCTGTAACATCCTATTGGCATATGTACGGCGGCGTAAATGGTCTTGTGGAAGAAGCTCTTGTGGCAACTGAATCTTTAATGGAAACAAATGCAAATCCTTGTGCAAAATTTTGGCCAAAGTTGTTCTTTGAAGACCAAGCTCCTCAGCACGGCGTCGAATTGAGGTTGATGGATTGTTTTGAACACTTTCTTGAGCAGCAGTAATGTTTTCAGCCGATCTTGCAGTACGTTATGGTCCATGCTTGGGCCTATCACCTACAGACCCCTTTTCTTCGAAATCATTCACTACACGATAAATAGTGCGTTTTGTTGGCACGTTGTTCCTCCCAAAACTTTCACGTAACTTTCTCATCGTCACAGTAATCGATGATTGATTTTGATGAAATGTTTTAACAATTAAAACACGTTGGTTTATCGAATATTTTTCCATAATAAATTTGCCACGTGTCTACTTCACGACTGCGAAATAGGAACTGTCAAATTTAATGTTTACCAAAATGGCGGCAAAACAAAGTAGTATACCTTCCCGGCGGACACCCTGTACATAATCAAAGACTTTATACAAATAGAGAGACTACATTTCTCATGCCTCTCAACAACAAAATGCCGAACCCGGGCAAGCAAATGAAAACCTTTTTTTTACACGAAAAAATGATTACAACATGTTGAAATAAAATTGTTGCTTAAAACACTCACTTTTATTTTGTGTACAAAAAAGGAATGCAACATGTTGATAAAAAATTGTTGCTTATAACACTCACTTTTATCTTTATTTTGTTATTAATTTTATCTTGCTAATTTTATCATTAATATTTGAAATAATTAAAATTTTTTTATTAAATTATTGTTTAAAAACCTTCTAAAAATTAATTTAAACTTTTAAAGTTCTTCAACATGTTTTAGTTTGCTCGGTGCGCGTTTACGAACAAATACAAAGAGAACAGATTGAGTGACACTGAGTAGTATGGAAACCCACTGACATAATGTGTCATAACTTTGCTGTTTATCGAAAGTTTTTTTTGTTAATATACCATGTTTTATATTAAGATATACAAGCTCTGGGTAAAATATACTTTTGACTAGATTGTTACATCCTAACTCGAGATATGCTGTTTCAAAAAAACTGTAAATTTTAATATAATTATGAATGCTGTTTTATAATTTGTTGGATCAGAATGCTAAAAAAAAAAAACGTTAGTAATCTTTAATACTTAATTCATACTAGTTATAATATTTTTATAATTTCAATTTTCTTTACCTTTTGTATTCTCTTTTACCTTTTAAAATATCTGTAACGAATTTGCGCTTTTGTTTAAATCAATCAAACATAATGTAAACATTTTATTTTTTTGGAAATGATTAATTTTAAAATTTTCCACTTCATGCTTTAATGAATTTCAATAATACAAAAATGTATAATTTTCTAAAGGTGTTTCATTTTTTTTTTTAAATACGGTCTCATTTTATAAAATGAAAAACAAAACAGTGTCAAAATCAAGGATTACATTGCTATTTTTTTGTTCCCAACAATACAGCCAACCCATGTTATTATGGCCACCACAAAAAAAAAGGTGCTAAAAGTTGTTTATAAATGGTGGTGGAAAATACATTATGAAAAACTAATGGAAGTAATAACATATTGTTTTTTATTATTTTAATAATAATAGTAGACATTAGAAAAGCGCACGCATCATCATATATTTCAAACGTTATATTTTTAGATTTTTTCTTTTCATAATTTATACTAACACACGACATTGACATTGTTATATGCGGTGGAAAACTATTTATAAATGATTTTAACATTTGATGTAAGGACTGGCATTTAAACCAATTTGATACAAAAAAAGGACATACATGAATGTTATTTTTCTATGTTTTTTTTTTTTGTAGACAGAAAATTAGAAGGCGTGTTTTTTTTACTTAAAATAGCAATAAAAATGTTTTCTTATTTCTTTTTTTTTTGAGGGGTGCACTCTTAAAATAACTCAGACAACATGGAACTTTTATGTAGCACATTAAATGCAATTTTGTTAGAACGCCATTTCCTTATAGAATTTGAAAGTATGAAAATAATGGAAGGGAAATGAAAGTAAAAAAAGCTTATAATATTTAAGGAATATAGGAATTTTACCTTTGTTAAGTTAAAATCTGGTTCTAAGGACCATAAAAAATTTTGTCGAATTCATTTAGCATTAAAATATATCATCATTGGTTGGTAATTATTAAGCCTTAAATCATTAAAGTCAGATGCAAAAAGTTTATTTTTTTTACTTTCATATTCCTGAGTGAAAGTAAATGATATTTCTTAAAGGTTTTTTATTATTTTTTTTTGAGATCATTGGTAATCTAAAATTTCCTGAAGGTCACTTTTGTTGGGATTTTTCACATATATTTTTTATATGAATTTATCTAATTTCCAAAAAAAAAAATTATATTTTAATGCATTTTTTAGTTAAAAAATATCTTTTATAAAAATCCTCTTTTATAAAGCAAAGCATTTCATGAAATACTAGTCTGTAATATCAATATGCTACTTGAATCAGTTCTCTGAAAAACTTCAGTCAAAATAAAATTTTAAATGTTTTTAATTGAGTTTTAACATTTTCTTTATAAAGTTTTTCTTTAACCCCTAATTCGAAGAGATAAATGAACAACTTGTGTATTTTAAACATTATAGTTTCTCTGCCTTCAGTCTAACAAAAAGAATTTGCCAAATTATTAGGGTTATATCACCCATAGTGCGTAAATTTTAATAATGTTTAAAGTAATATTGCAAATATTGCTATGTAATAATATGTATTGTGTGTTTACAATTAAGCATATAGTATGTAATATTACACACATAGAAATTAAGTAGGGGAGTGTTTGCAAATGTGAGCCATTCACTATAGTGAACCATTGTTTTTCTGTGTTGTTTTATAAAACTATCAAAACTTCCAAGCATAATGAATTGAAATGGTCTCTATCCATATATAAAAAAAGTTAAAATACACTCAAATAAATGCTACATTATATTAAGGAAAAATTTTCATTAAATGTTCCATACATGTTATAAGTCGCTTTATAAATATGATGATGCAAATTTATAAATTTTTGTTAAAAGAAAACCATAAACAAACACCTAAAATGCTACAGCCAATGAAATGAAGAAAAATTATTTTTAATACGAGGGCGGATCAATAAGTCCGTGACTTTTCAAACATCCCTCGTAGTTATATGAAATGCAAGCACTTCTCCCATCAAGTACCACCTGTTAGTATACTATTGTCAAATTTTGAGCAAGTTCCGTCATTTACTTTGCGTTTAACAGCTGTTCAAAGCAGACAACCTCGTGGATTTTTTTAAAAAAGAAAAAAGTCATTAAGCATTATTATTTGCGAAAAATAACGTCAGTCAAACCAAGTAAAAGCTTGATAAATACTATTTTCACTCTGCACCATCGATTTCAATGGTAAAAAAGTGGTTTACTGACTTTCATTGTGGTCGCACAAGTACAAATGACGCTGAACGTTCTGGACGGCCAATTGAGGTCAATACACCTGAAAATGTCGAAAAAATCCACGATTGGCCGATCGAAGAGTAAAAGTTCGTGAAATTGTTGATGCCATAGGCATTTCATATGGCAGTGTGGGTTCGATTTAAAATGATCAGTTGGGTTTAAGAAAGCTGTCTGCAAGATGGGTACCGCGTTTGCCCTCAATTGAGGTGATGGCAACATTGTTTTGGGATGCATTCGGGATAATCCACATCGATTACCTCCAAAAGGACAAAACAATCAACGGCGAATATTATGCCATCTTATTGGACCGATTTAACGAGGATTCAAAAAAAAACGACCCCATATGGCCAAGAAATGCCTATTTTATAGACCTCGAAAAATCCTACTTTTTGGAAGGGATACAAAAATTGGAGAAACGTTGCACTAAGTGTATTGAGCTGAAAGGAGATTATGTTGAAACATAAATTTTTTTTTTTGCAAAAAAAAAACTGTGTTTCATTCAATATGTCACGGACTTATTGATCCGCCGTTTCAGAGACGGCAAATTAAACTTTTTTTGTATGTTTTTTTTTTTACTTTTTTTATAATGGCTTTTCAACGATTTTCCTACTTAAAATGATTTTTTGCTCATAATTATTATTTAATCTTTTAACTTTGAACTTTGTTTTAAGTGCAGATTTTTATATACACATACATATGAGCATATATGGTAGAATATATGGTCTTATATAGATATACGATACAATGGTGTATGATGATATAGAACTCCATATTAAAAAAATTTTATAAATTAACTATAACATATATCGTTACATATGGCAACACATATAAGCCTGTATAAGATATCAAGTTGTGTATATGAGTATATAGATACTTTTTTCATTGGTTCGTCACGAAAATTTGATTTTGGATATCAGAAATATTGTTACGGTTTTTGCTCCAGTAAAAAGAATGGCGTAATTAACTCCTTCTCATTTAAATACAGCTCTTTTTGCTCTGTAAGAAACGGCTCTTAACGCTGCGCGCAAAAAACAAGTTAGTAAAGTTAGCAAAAAATGTTGCTTAGTCAGCAAAATTTTAGTCAGGAGGGTGCTTTCTAACACTTAGTCGATTCAAAATTAAAAAAAAATATAACTAAAGTTTTAGCTTAAAACATAATATTAGCAAAAAAATTGCTGAAAAATTGTATACTTGATTTACAAGAAGTTTTACTAACTTTTCTACTAACTTATTGTTTCGAGTGTATATATGATCTAATATTTAGCTATATCAAGTATATATGAAGATATAAAAAATATCAACCTTTATGTAATATAAGATGTAATGATATATGATGACATATAACGGTATTTCAGAAATTTTCGTAAAAATAAGTATGAATGTAAATATATATCATTACATATGGCCACATATATAATTATATCCAAGCTATATATATACATATATGTCTATATATAAACTTTTTTCGTCGGGAATCTAAATTTTTATGAACTTCTATTGCGAAAAAATGTAATTACGCTGATTTAAATTTTTTTTTTTATTAATTAGTAATCATATAATTACAAATTATATACTATTACCCTAACCGATTACTAGCTACTATTTCCTTCGGTGCGTTGTAGCCCACGACCCCCGCACTGATAAGCCAGCCCGCTACTAACTAGCTTACCGTGGCGCACAGTTTTTTTATACTTAGGTCATTACTAAACCACATGTAAAACACTTTTTCCAAATTCAACAAAAAAAAATTCTAGGGTGTTTCGGGTTAATAAACTTCACTCACTTTGACTCATTCCATATAAAACCATAAAAAAGTATGCCAATTTCGACCTTTACCCCTCTATGGAAGGTAAGTGTTATATAAATATGTCATCGTATACGTTTTGGGTCGTAAGCTGTAACGGTTGTGGAGACATCGCGTTTTTAAATTATGAAAACAATCTAAAATTTAACAAAAGTAGTCGGCCCATATCTTTATAACGGTTAAAGCTATGTGACTCATTGCTACCTTATTTTAAAGCCACTGTTGTCATGCTTTAAATATAAAAAGCGAAAACATTATTTTTTTTTTAAGTAAAGCACATTTTTTTCATAATCCGAGGCTTAAACCGCTGTATTTTAAAAAAACAGTTTTTTTTTTTATATTTTCAAAAAAATAAATGTTAATAAAAACTTATACAACTATGCCGTTGCCAAATTAATTTGTGGATATAATAAAAACATGTTGCAGAAATTTAAAAGTTTAAATTATTTTATTTTTTTTATTAATTAATAATCATATAATTTCAAATTGTATACTATTACCCTAACCGAGCATTAGCTACTATGGCTTTCGGCGCGTTGTAGCGAAAACAGACCAGTGCCTCTGGTGGGAATCGAACCCACGACCCCCGCACTGATAAGCCACCACGCTACCAACTAGCCTACCGGGCGCACAATTTAAATTTTAAATGGTGTAGTTGTACAGATCCCGTTGCTCACTCATACATAGACAATATTTCGTTTATTTTTTTCTAAGTGTCTTTATTTGAAACCTAAACAGGATATATGCTATATATGCTAACCTTGTTATGTATTTTTTCAGACTTTTAACCATCTAAACACTAACAAAGGTTTTTCCGGGGTAGTTTTTTTTTTGTTCTTGCATTGTTCAATACATATACAACATTTATCCTTGCATGTGTGTATGCCTGAGTGTGTCGGTGTAAACGTATTGAAGTAAGACACACTTTGAGTTTTAATAAACACAAATTGGAATTTTATGTTTCATAGTAACCCAGTATAAAAACGGTAATGACTTTTCTCACCACCAGTAATTATACCTGCTTACTCTCTGCATTACTTTAACATAAATAATAAAGGCTTACTAATAACTAGTTAATTTTCCCATTATTTCAATAAAAATTGTTATTGGTTACCAATAAGTACTTATTTTGATCATTATTTGATCATTGTTTAGCATCTTTTGTTATACTCATTAACATTTCACTTCTAGTAATTGCAGACATATCTACTTATTTTTGATGTTGTATAAGCTGTGTAATAACCACTTTTTTTTTGCAAGTCATTTATGTTTGTATCTATCAAGTATAACATGTCGATATAGCTCGGATGATGGAGCGGTTAACTGACAACCTGGAGGCCTAGGTTCGAAACCCGTGTGGATGCTTTTTATTAAACGAAAATTTTCAATAAAAAAAATATGTTTTATTACATATATTTTTTTTTTAAATTTGTTTTCACATTCATTTCTAGTATGCATATAGGAAACAACATATCGCACACCTAGTTCAAAAGTGACTCAACTCAAAATTATTCATTTTTCAGAAATCGTAAAAAAACATTTGCAACTTTATACCAATTAAAAAAAAAAGAAAGACAACTGTTTTTAGCAACAGTTAAGAACAAACAAAATACAGTTATTTTTTTTTTATAGATAAACAAGTGTATTGTGCATAGTTTAAACATATAAACCCGAAAAATATAAATTTTGAGTTGAGTCACTTTTGAACTAGGTGTGCGATATTTTCTTTTTTTGTAAGGTAATAATGATATGTCATTATTTTGCGCGACATCCCCATATAAAAGTAATCAGATTTGTAATGACATTTGTAAGTACTTGCTATTACCAAATATGTACTTATATAACCACTTATATGGTAATGCTTTTCCACACTGGGAAGTAGTAGACTCCAAAACATGTCTCTACGTCTGTGTTTTATAAAAGTAGCATATATATAATAGTCCTGCATGTGTAGGTAGAAAAAACTTGGTATTCCTTTGTATATATTGGTGTTGACGTTGTTGTTGTTGTTTTTTATACTTTTTGCGTGCTGACAATAACCAAGTTTTTATTACCTACAACAAAAAATACAATAATTTTCGTCTGGTTTCAACAAATTTTCCAATTTTTTTTTTCACGTTACTTTCTTTTGTACTTTGTTTAAACTATATGTTTAAGGGGGGAAAATCCTTATTTGAAATTATTAAAATTCAATTGCATTATTATGTTGTTGTTATTTTCTTCGTTTTTATTTTTTTTTTGGTGAAAAGTCTTTAATAGCTATTGTTTGTTTTCTTTTAATTTAGAGTGAAATAAAAATTAAAAATGGGGTGCTACGATATGTGTTAAATTGTAATGATGATATTGAATGCCATTTATAGACGATGTTCAATTGGTATTTTTTGTAAATTTTTTCGGTTTTTGAATTTGAGTGAGTTTATTGTGTTAGAAATTTCTTTTGTTATCCTTTAAATGCTTGGAAAATTTGTTAAATATAAGACATGTTTTGCATATGAATTGAATAGAAGAAAAGGGAATATAGATTTGTATTTTGCATATGAATTTCTGTTTTGGAAATATAAAAGAATATATTTTTCTTAAAAAAGTAAAAGTTTTTTTTATAAAAATGTATGTAATTATGTGACTTTCATAATTGATTAAACTTTAAGATTTAAATTCATCTTTCAATTCATTTTTTTTACTTTTATTCTCTAAGATGTTTTAAGCAAGTCCCTGAAGTGTAAATATCAATTTCTCCCTTTTGTTGAAGAAAACATTTTCAAATTTGAAATTAGAGATTTCAAAAGCACCCCCAGAAATGTTGTCCGTTTTTGACTCTTAAAAACAGTTATATGTTTAACCCTCGAACCGGCCTAATCTTTTTTTGCAATGAAATTATGGTATAAATTGTTAGGCACAGAAAACAAACAATATGTTCTTCTGCCAAAATTTTTTATTTTTTAGATTTGATGGGCCCAAATAGGATTAGAAGGAATCTAAAAAACTTAGCCATAAAAATGAATTACCAGGAGTTAACTATAGTCCAAAAATTACACTTTCTGTGCTTTTTCCGTAAGCAGATATGGTGATTTTCGCTAATTTGAGCGAAAAACGCATCTAAACTTTAACATATATTGATTAAACTTAAAGGCTATGCTAATACTTATAATATAATCCTTCTGCCAAATTTCATAAAAATCTGTACATACGATTTCAAGATAAAACAATGTCCTTAACTGGTATCCTTTTAGAATCCTGTATGTCATTGGACCAAAATTAGAACTTTTTTTAAGTTTAAGCTTTAATTTTACTTTTTGGTTAGTATCAATCGTTTCTAGTCAACATAAATATGTTTTCAAGATTTTTGAAAATTGTGTTCATTTCAAAACAATTATTTTTTGAAATTTTACAAAATTTTAACTGTAACACTATCTTGCTTCCATACAGTGCCATGTACACAAAAAATTACTTCACAAAATAGTTTGTAAATTTGGTTTCCTACCGAAATAGTAGCAATTCTTGTTTTAAAACCCTCATTTGGAGAATTTATGGCGAATTTAAAATACCCCGCCTGCAGGCGGGCTTGCCGGTTAGAGGGTTAACAAATTTTTTTGTAAATAACTAATATTAGAAAAATAGCAAAAACCGACTCTATGCAATAAGTCCCAGGTGCAAAAAGTCCCTGTGAAAAGCTCCTAATGAAATAAATTCTAAAAAAATGAAATAAGTCCCGTCGCGGACTCCCACTAAAAATGAAATAACTCCCACAGCAAATGCAATAACACCGAACAAGAAAATAAAATGAAATAAGTCCCACGCTAAGTTCTGTTGGGACTTATTTCATTTCGGAATTACTGCGTTATGAAATAACACCTAATAACAAAAATGAAATAACTTCTAAAAAAATTAAATAATTGCAAAAGAACTGGGTATTATTTCATTTGAAATTACTCCCAAATTTGTATGAAAAATTTTTGGGACTTATTTCATTTTTTTTTTTTTTGGGACTTTTTGCACCTGGGACTTGTTGCATAGTGCCGCAAAAATCATTTGTAATTATAGTTATAAAAAGCAGTGTATTTAAACAGGTGTAAAAAATGATTAAAATTCAAAATACATAAAGAATAAAAAAATTCAATTTCTTCAGAATTATCTGTCGAAAAA